>BRDA01042797.1:0-11762 GCA_036984385.1 Crenuchus spilurus
TTAAGTAATGGTGTCACCTGAGCCTGTTTGAAGGCAGACGGGAATTCACCGCTGGACAGTGAATTGTTTATCACATGTGTGATGGCTGGAATAATGGTAGGTGCAATAGTTAGTAGTAGGTCTGATGGTATCGGATCAAGCGGGCATGTAGTTTTACAGCAAGATAGTATAACTGACTGTTTTGGCATACTAATGGAGTTATGTAAATGAAGATTTAATGACGTACAGAATAACATTATTAATAATATCATAATTTAATTCAAAAACGTAAACTTTCATATAATTTATATACATTACGTTGGCAGCTCCTGGAAAAGGAAATAAGCATCTTCATAAACATTGTTAGCAGATGGAAGCATGAAGTGCTCTAAAATCTTCCTTGGAGCACTGAGCAACAGTTCCAATTCCTTTTTCTCCTTAGTACAGGTAACGCCTAGTTCACACTACATGATTTTAGCCCAGTTTTCCAGTCGCCAACCAGTTTTTTGTAAATCACTCTGCTCGGAGACGAGTTAGGGATGAGTATTGTGTAGTGTGAACTCCTGAAAGACGCTTGCTGAGTCGTCGCCGCTTAATTGCCGACCCTTTGCAGATATTTGACATGCTGAATATCTGAGATCCAGTCGACTGTGTCAACAACCGTAACAACCGTAACAACCAACAACCAATGGGATCACGTAGAGAGAAAACCACGTGTCCGCTGACACAATCTCTCTGTTATTTTTATTGTGACTGCACTGCAGAAAAAATGTGATTGATTATATCTATGATCAATGCAATGTACAGATTAAATAAAGCTGGCGACAGTATGTATGTATTATAAATGTAACTGTACTGCCAGCTCATATCCTGCTGTACTGGTCTGTACAAATGGCAAAACATGTTTTTGTAGAGCAGCCAGGAGTCTGCGATTAAAAATTGTGCAGTTCGTGACCCCGTGTCGCTGACCTGTCATGTAGTGTAAATGCCACAACAACTCAAAAATTTGCAATTACAGCTCAACCAACGACTCAAAAACATTGTGTAGTGTGAACCTGGCATAAGACACTTCTGATGTTCAGGAGTGTTGATATTAAGAATGTGGCAGTGGTAGCTGAGAGATACACAGTATTTATACTGTTTAATAGTCATTTACTCAAACTCACAGTGAAATATTCTTATAATTTGAGATAATAAATTTGTAATTTGAATTAGCTATAAGTCATACTGTTCAACATATGTAATGAATATGTTAAATATGTTTGACACTTCACATGTATTGATGTACAGTATTACTGTTTAATCAAATTTATCTTCTATAAACGTGAAAAAAATTTTGAAACCACATTTTTGACAATGAAATATGAGTTAATATAACAGTAAATATGAGTTATTATGCAAATTTTGCATGTAAATTAATAACAAACCATGTTGTTTTTGTTGTCACTAGTGATTACTTCTAAGAGTGGAATAACTTCTGAATAGGGGTCAGAGTCTACGTTCTTCCTGTTTTCACCTCATTGGCCTCTCTGATTACATCACATTACGCTAATGATTAATGTGAGCACAAGTAATGCATCTGATGTAGCCCTGAGAGTGCTGTTGTTTTTCTCTTGAGCACAATGTTTCTCTTTTTTCTCTTGAGTCCTCTGCTGTCTCTGGACTTCAGTGTGAGTTTCCGCACACCACTGGTGGGATTAACAGTGTCTCTTCTATTCTGAGAAAATGGTGACAAAGCAGCAGGGGATCAATGTGGTCACTATATGCTTTGAGACAGTAGTTACTGCTCACTTGTCAAGACAATTTCATGTAAGAAGCAGCTTTCAAACCATCTTCTTATAGAACAGAATCATTGTGAAACTGTAACAGCATGACCTATAGTTGAATGCTCTGAACTCTCAAATAAAACTGCATGGAGGTCATTTGACTGCCCTGTTCTTAGAAGCACAGATATAAACACGGCCTTTGTTCTCTCAACTCACCCGATGTGGTACTAGCTCAAGAAGGAAAGAGCAACAGAAAATAAAAATTGCAACATTTACAGTCATACATCAAAAATGTGAAAATAAAAAAAAATTTGTTAATTGTTTAATTGAAAAAGATAAACTGTCAAGTATTTTATAATCTTTACATGTAAAGTGACATATTTTAAACCTTATTTTGATTTAATGTTGATTAATATGGCTTATAGTAATTAATTAATTACTTTTTTTATTAATTATAAGTAAAATTAATTACTTATATTAATATCATGGTCAGTAGTAGTTTTGTGGGCAGCTTCTGGAAAAAGAAATGGAAGTCTTCATAAAGTTTGTCAGCAGATGGAAGCATGAAGTGCTCTACAATCTGGTAGATGGCTGTGTTAACTTTGGACTTGATAAAACACAGTGGACCAACACCAGCAGATGACACCTCAAACTATCACAGACTGCAGAAACTTCACACTGGACTTCAGACACCTTGGATTCTTCTTTCAGCAGCATTGACATTTATCTTAAAAGAGGATTTTGGACGAACAAGAGTCCAGTTCTTTTTCTCCGTAGACCAGGTAAGACAGTTCTGAAGTTGTCTCTAATTTAGGAGAGGCTAAACTGCAGTGCAGTTTGTATGTCATACAGTGATGTACAGCTACATCCAGGTGTGACATCACTTAGCCCCTCCAGCAAGGTACTTTCCCCTTTGTTATATAGCAGAAATGATACAATGGAGAGCAACACAATCTTCTTACCCTAATGCTCAGCTGATGTAACACAACCAGCACACACACAAATTACATTCCAAGGTGTTTTGAAAGATGTTTCCCTAGATCAGCAGTATAAGTGACAATTAAATACGTAATCTGACAAACTTTTCATGTGTTATTTCATTCTACCCACCTAGTTTTCATCTACTGTAATTTGATTCTGACTCCTGGTGACCATTTAGTGTTTCTCCAGAACATTCTTTCCTTTCTTTGGGTCTTCACATTCCTTAATATGAATAATTCTTAATTTATCATGCTGGTCCTCTTCCTCTTTTACCTTCAACTGTTCCAGCATAACTGTCTTCTCCAGGGAACTGGTTCTTCTCACAATGTGTCCAAAATATAAGATCTTCAGGTTGGTTATTTGGGTTTCTAGTGAAAGGTGAGCTTTGATTTAATCCAGGATAAGTTTATTGATCCAAGGTTCTCTCAAAGATCTCCACCGCCAAAGTTCTAAGATATCAATATACTTACTCTCCTGCTTTTTTTTTATTACCCAGCTTTCACATCCATAAAGAACCACAGAGAAGACCACAGTCTGGACAGTTCTAGTCTATTAAATATACAAATGGTTACATTTGAAGATCTTCTCCCGTTCCTTCATCCTATTAACTGTGAAATATTTTGCCCACTTATTTACATTTGTGTAGTTATTTATATCCCTTATTAACACTTACAAATCACAGCTTATTATTTGTCATAACAAACACATAAAAATGTTGAGATTGAATTAGTTTATCTGGATGTCTGTTGTGTCTCCTCAGTGATGAAACTCCTGCATTAAAATGACTACAGGAGTGGGTTTCTGGGAGGTTGTATGATTACCTATGTGTAGACGGGATTATTGTCACTCCAATTGTGACTTTATTATTCTTTAATAAGCCTGTGTAATAATCTAATATCACACTTTTTTTCCTCCATATGATCTCCCAAATAGATCAAGTCAATTGAAAAGCATTCATATGTGTCCATGTGTAATTGCTGAAGGATGTTGGTGGATCTGTGCAATATTTGGGGCGGTGCACGGTGCACAGTGGCTTAGTGGTTAGCACATTCACCTCTCAGCACTGAGGTCTTGGGTTTGGGTCCACATCTGAGCGGAGTTTCCATGTTCTCCCCGTGTCTGTGTGGGTTTCCTCCGGGGACTCCGGTTTCCTCCCACAGTCCAAAAACATGGTGATCAGGTGAAGTGGCTACTCTAAAATTAAAAGATATGGTTGGCATTCTGTCCTGGGTGACCCCCTAGTGCTCAATGCAGTCCTCCAGGTAGACGGTCACTTTCGGTTGAGAGTACGCTGTGCACGATGTGTGTGTATATGAAGTGTGTCGATTGTAAAGCATCCTTGGTTGTCTAGAAAGGCGCTATATAAGTGTAATATGTATGTATGTATGTATGTATGTATGTATAAGACTAAATATGGCTAAAACTCTTTATTTTCTAAGGACATATTTTCTGTGTATTTGTAACTGACAGGACTAAAATGATTAGACAAGCTCTGAGTTAGCTAAAACAATAGTTATTTCAGTCAGAGGAGGAGGAAAAAAACACAAATAGTGGATCTGCATGGGAATAAAATCAAAGAGGAGCTCCTGTAAAAGAATAAATTACCCCTACAGTGCCTTGCAAAAGTATTCATACCCCTTTGCTTTTTGCCTTTTTTGTTACATTACAACTTTTATTTATATTGTATGTGATGCATCTGCACAAAATAGTCTAAGTTGTTGAAGTCAAACATTTTCTGGAAATAAAAAAACAGAAAATGTACATGTGCATATGTCAAGTGTCACATGATCTGTCAGTATATACACACCTTTTCTGAAAGCACCAGAGGCTGCAATGTCAGCAAGAGACACCATAATGACCAAGGAGACCTCCAAACATGTCAGGGACAAAGTTGTTGAGAGGTATAATTCAGGATTGGGTTATAAAAAATATCCAAATCTTTGTTGATCCTCTGGCACACCATCAAATCCATTACTTTCAAATGGAAAGAACATGGTACTACAACAAACCTGCCAAGAGAGGGCTGCTCACCAAAACTGTCAGACGGGGCAAGGAGGGAATAAATCAGAGAGGCAGCACAGAAACCAATGGTCACTCTATTGTATATCTAAGTGGGAACTCCTTTAGTTGCATGACCTGAAGGAAATTCACTTTTCTATTTGTAAACAAGACCATGAGTGGGGTCTGAGTGAATGTAGATAAAATATTCTGAGTTTGTTGTTGGTCTTCTTTCTGTTTCAGTGTTGTCTGAAGTGGGAGATGATGGATATATAAAGCAGTGGCTGTACAGGCTCATGGCCCACACACCCCGCCTCTCCCAAGCCCATCTCATTTAATCGCTTCCTGTCATTGTGTGCTGGAGGAAAGGGATGGGAAGCGATCCTTTCTCATTTAAAAAAAAAGCCTGTTTGTTTATGTCACCGAATGGCTCTCAAGGACTCTTGTAGGCCTTTCTTTGCATCTCTTGCATCTCAGGGTCTTGTTTGTTGTTCTGTTTTGTTTTGATGTTCTGCTTGTTTTTGAGGATGTACAGGACTAGGTGGTACAGGTTGGGGAATTGCTATAAATGGTAAACAAGCTACTGATGTCTTAGAGAATTATAGCTGATTATTTTCAAGGAAAATTAATGATGTGTTTCATCAAAGGTTATTTTAAATAGATTTGATTTAACAAGCATAGGTGCTCATTTATAGAATAACTGGAATAGACAATTGTCTGAGAAAGAAGGGTAAGTAATAGGATGTACAGGATTATTGATTGTTGTTATTGATTGCCAGAGCTGAATCCAATGCAAACAATTTGCCAAGACAGAAACAAAAAGAGCTGCATTGGAAGGAAACCCAGGCTTCACTAATCCTTTACATTAAAATTCTGGATGCTGTAACACCTGGCTCAATGTTTATAGAGAGAACAGGTGAGGGGAATTTACTTATCCATGCTCCACCCACAAATCTTTCTTTCATAGTAACTGTTGCCAGGCTTGACAAGCTTTTCTGAATGCTGGTAAATCCCATTACATTTAATTAGAAACTGTAGAGAACTGTGATTCAGTTTTCAAAATCGGATGCTTTACGGTGTATTATTAATCATTTTCTTCGTATTATTTTATTAACATTACATTTTATTGACACTATTTACATTTTATGTTTGATTATGTAATTTGGGCGTGTATACAACTTTTTTTTTTCTATTTAACAAAAGATTTTTGCTGATGTTGTCCCATAGAAATGAATGTAAGAAAAGTTGTGGCACCCCTCAAATCGATGATACAAATACACTGCAACCCCCTGAGACACTATAGCAGCAACCTGGGATACCATAGCAACCACCTAGCAACACCCTAGTAACCATGAAGCAACATCATGGCAACTGCCTGATATACCTTAGCAATCATCTCACCACACCCATCTAATGTCCACATAGCAACTTCATAACAATCACCTGAGATACCATAGCAATCACCAAGCCACATCATAGCAACCACCTGGAATATCATAGCAACCATATAACAACCACTTAGCACCTTCATAGCAACCAACTGGAATATTAGATCAACCACCTAACAAAATCAGTTGCACCTTGTTAAAATGTTTGCAGCTGTGCAAATGTTCTACATTTTCATATTATGGAGAGAAATATCTGTCCTTTATATGAGAATGCCAAAACTATGTTAAACCAAGCAAAACAGTGAAAATGAAAATGAATGAGAAACAAGAATTGTGTATTTGCACATAATAGTTTCTTATGTTTTAACATATTACATATGATATTGCTCTCTTGACGACACAGGACTAACATAAGTAAAATAAGTAAGTACAGAAAGCCAGTAACTGGAATGATATACATTATTTTGTTACAGGAATAATAGTCATTATTGTAACTTAATTTGTACAGTCATACATACAAATATGTATATGAAAAAATTTGAGTTTACAATTTTATTCAAAAAGGTAAACAGTAATTTTAGATTCATTACATGTAAAATGACATTTTTTAAAGACCTTTTTGTTTTAATGTTGATTATTATGACTTATAGCTCATGAGCTGTCTGGTCAGTCAACCACAGTAATATCATACTTAGTAGTGGTATTGTAGGCAGCTGCTGGAAAAGGAAATTTGCCAGCAGATGGAATCATGAAGTGCTCTAAATATATTGGTAAATGGTTGTGTTGACTTTGGACTTGAAAAAAAACATTGAACCAACATCAACAGATGACATGACACCTCAAACCATCACAGAAACTTCACACTGGACTTCAGACACCTCGGGTTCTGTGTCTCTCCACTCTTCCTCCAGACTCTAGCAGCTTGATTTCCAAATGAAATGCAAAACTGACTTTAATCTGAAAAGAGGACTTTGTAGCACTGAGTAACAGTCCAGTTTTTCTCCTTAGTCCAGGTAACACACTTCTAATGTTGTCTTTGGTTCAGGAGTGTTGATATTAGCAATGTGGCAGCTGTAGCTGAGAGATACACAGTGTTTATACTGCTTGAATAGAAATGTACTCAAATTCCAAATAAATATTCTATTAATCTGAGATTCTGGATTTCTGATTTTTGATGAGCTATACGCCATTCTGATCAACCTTAAAACAAAAAGAATTGATGTTCTTGCATATATGACTGATAGCACTGATATAGGTCATACATATAGGGCACATATATTCTATGTGCTGACATTGCGTCAATGCGTGTGTACATATATGTGCTTTGCAGTGAAGTCAGCATCATCATGATATCACCTTTCCACAAACAATGCGTTTGTTCAGCATGTAGAGAATGTGAGATACAAAAGGAGAAGAACCACATAGAGAGATTGAGATGAAGGAGTTTCAAATCTCTCTCTTAGTTTACTTGGAGTCTAGTTAAATTTTACTGTAGTGCTTCCTACTCTTTGTCTTGGTGACTCTAACAACCCTGTAAAAGACATTTAAAGCAAAATTCCACTCTTCCTCTCACACTTTGGAACACTGCTTCTACCATATTAACACAGTCATCCTGTTTGACCTCATTGTAGTGTTGCGTTTATGGGTTACTCAAAGTGCAATGAATCCTGAAGTGTGTGCATTGAGATCAGTGGGGAAAAGCAGGTCAGAGATGTAGACCGCCAGTTAAAAATAGAACGCAGGCAAACACAAACATATTAGTCAGAGTTATCCACACTCCTGCCCGTGTCCTAATGCTCAGCAAGCATGCACCGCAAAACACTTAAGATGAAAAATGTCTGCACTTAATATAGAGGGATGAATAATCCTGTGTTTTAGGGTCTTAATATGCAGTCACATGTGGACTTCTCGAGAATAATGTACATTTTTCACATGCATAGTTGCAGTTTACTAGATAATCATAATTCCTAAATATTTTTTGGCTTGGGCGTAGGATTCTAGGAAAAATCCTTTAACCGCTTGAATGGACATAATCCTACATCATGGTTCAGACTGCTTCTGCACACTTCTGCATAATGTGTCCAAAAGTTTATGGACACCCCTTCTAATGAATGCATTCAGTTACTTTAAGTTGACATGTAGAAATGCACACGCAGCAGCTTGTCTATTCCCTGTAGAGAAGTAAAGCCAATAGACTAGGACTAAACACGAACCTATTGGCACCATTCCTAATGCCAGGCATGGGCGAGTGGAGTATAAAGCCCCCCAGCATTGAGCTGTAGAGCAGTGGAACTGTGTTCAATACTTTTGGGATGATCTGGGTGTGAGGTGGGGTGGTAATGAGTGCAATCAAATCCTCACAGCTATGCACCAAAAATGAGTTGAAATCCTTTCATGGACAGTAGAGACAGTCCAACAAAAGCACAATGAGCTATTTTTATCACCCTTGATTTCAGAAGAAACAATGAATATGTGTCCCAATACATTTGTCCTGAGATTATTTTGAAGGGTTCATTGATCTAGAACATATATCATCAGGGAGTTAGTAGAGTTGTAATAGGTGACACTTCTGCTACCCACATGGCAGATTGGAGTTGTGTTCCCAGGCTGAATTAAAGCCCAATAAGTGTCCTTGGGCAAGACTCCTAATGTTACGTCTGCCCAACCCTGTAACCTAATTAAACTGTTAAGTCATTCCAAATTACAGTATTTGTTACTTGCATAAAATGTAAAAAATATTTTGTAAAGAACTCTTCTTAAATTATACAAAGATGGTTCTTCTAAACGTCTAAACTCTCAGGCTATAATATGTCATATTACACTGCTGATCCACCTGCTCTGTGGTCCTGAAGTACAGGGTGAAGAAAGTGTACAGAGTAACAGATGGACTACAGTCTGTAATTGTAGAACTACAAAGTGCACCTGTATAGTCAGTGGAGCTAAAATGGACAATGTGTAGATACACGGAGGTGATCATGTGAGATGTTTGTGGGTTTTCTCTAAAGAAGGAAAGGTCAGAACTATAGGCTGTTTATGTGATGTCATTGTCCTAAGTGAGTTTGTTAAAAACAGACAGTAAGAGTGTATGTGTGTGTGTGTGAGTGTGTGTGTTTGTGTGTTGGGGGGGGCACTTAAGGGGAAGTGTGTGGAGTAATTGAGACCAAATGAGATGGGTGACACTTGCAGGGCAGTGCTGGGTAAACACAGGAAGAGCTTCATTATAATGGGACAGAGAGCTTGAGGGGTGAGGTGTCTGGGACAGGGGGGCAGGGAAATGGTGGGCTTCAGGCAGGACACAGGCGTGGACTGCGTGCCTATTGTATCGGAGAGACTGTCCCCAGAGACACTCCAGAGACTAAAACAAACACAAAGCCATCTCACTGCAAGCTGCACCGACTCTTAACTGCCAAACAGCAGGGTGTCCAAACATCAAAACATCAGCTACAGGCTGTTTAAATACATCAAATCTTTTCATTATAGGTTTTAACATGTCATAAATCAAAATACATACATACATAATTACAGTATGTACATATACACAGTATGTATGTATGTATAAATATACATATACTGTGTATACACACACACACACACACACACACACACACACACACACACACACACACGTGTGTAATGTATATACATATTATTCAACTATAATAACACTGATAGCTTTAGATCCGCTGGATAGCTAACTTTGGGAAAAACACATGATGCTCCCTGACAAATAACCATAAAATTCTTTTAAAAACTAAACCAAACATCCATTTTCTCTCTCTTTTCTTCATCTCCCTTGCTCTTCAAGGCACTAATTTAGCTATTTTCTATCATTTCCATATTTGTTCATTTACTTAACTGCCTGTCACTCTTTTATTTGTTGTAGCAAATGAGGAAAAGGTCTTGCAGGACACAACATAAGCCAGTTTGTCCCAGATTAAAAAGTTTTTCAATGGACATACACTTTTGAACTATAATTTACTTCTAGATTATTCCTTATCTGTATCCAGCTCAGTGGTCATAATCAACTCAACAGAGGACTAAGTAAGGAGGACCCAGCACTGGGTGGGACCAGCGGCCTTTCTGGTCAGATATCAGCTCTGCACTCATCAGTACAGTGATAAGACTCCTGAAGAGCAGGACTGTGGTGTGTGCTCAGGTGATGGCGGTGTGATTATAGCAGCTAGACGCTGGCTCTGTGGGGGTCTGTCCCCAGAGCACCGTCTAGAAACGATGTCTAATGACCAAACCTACAAACAAAGGAAGAAACAGGAAGTGCAGTTCCTGAGAGCAGAGATGACATATGGCAGAGAATTGGATGTGAAGAACAAACAGAAGGTTTTGGGTGTGTTCGCCTCCCTGTGCTCAACAGACTTTTACTTGAGTGTGTAATATATTGTAAATAATAGATTATTTTATATTGACAGACATTGCACACAAGTGCTCACCTATTGATACCTTTCACATGACATCTTTCTAATGTATTTATTTACATTTTACAGTAACACTTTATAATAGTATAACTTATTGTAGTTTATAGTGTATTTTATAGCATTTCTTCCTCATATGAATGATTACCACACATATAAAATACATACTGGTTTCTACTGGTGCAGCACAATAAAACAGTATTAAGTAACAATGAATAATCTGTGAGGTTGTAATTAATAACTGGATGTAATTTTGATGATGTATTAAAAAAACTGCTGGGAAATTTTAGGCGACTATTGAGTTGCAGTGTCTTATCTGTTTGTATAAATGTAAAACTATGTAAATATGATTGGCTGCACCATTTCTATTACCCTTTCTACCACTTTTCTCAAGACCTACTGTATAAACCAAGGCTGCGCAGCCAAAACTGTGTTCAGTCAAAACCTGCTTGGAGTCTAAATTTAGCATCTTTAGTTTATAACAAATACTAGAACTCAATACTCACCTGAAATAACCCAGCTGTTTTTGTAAGAGTACATCATCAAATCAATTCACTTATTAATGAAGGCCTCACAGACTAGTCAGTGTGATTTATGACACAGTATTGTTTCCTTTTGCTGTACCTACACCTAGGAGCCAGTATTTTATACCTGCTGGTGCATGAAAGGAAGTTACAGTGTAACTTCCAGGAAATCACTCTGTAAATTATAGTGAGTATTATAAAGTTGTAAAACTTTTATTTTATTTTATCCTTTAGTTAAATAATTATATTGTTTAACATTTGTTGTGGTCTGTGCACATGTTTCCTATATTTAGTGATAAATGATGTACTTGTGTGCTCACACAAAACAAATCAGATTTACAGGCAGACTCCTTACAGGAGAATACAGACTGATGCACGAGATGCAAAACTGAGAAAAATATGTGGTCTCAAAAAATATAACAGAGAAAAGGTCAGATTGAGAGAGATTGTTTAAATAAGCAAAATAAATTTACCACTATTTACAGGTAAAGTCTGACCTGCACAGGTAAAGTCAGTGACTAAAGCATATCACAAATCAGCCAGTCACAGCTGAGGACAATGACAGCTAATGACCAGCACTAATGATTTAGAGACAAGGTTTCCATCAAAAAATTCCAGTGATGGAAAGCTGGACAGAAAGAGTGGAGGCTTTACAGAAATAAGTTTTAGCTGATGATTGTTGTCAGTAAGTCAGAGAAG
>BRDA01042797.1:11772-27567 GCA_036984385.1 Crenuchus spilurus
CCCCCCCCCCCCCCCCCCCCCAGCAGCAGAAAGTAGCCCAGTTGGCAGCACAAATTGATGATACTTTGTCTAGACATCTTTCAACATTTCATGAAATTACTTATAGGTGTATTCAAATGTTTGAACATAAAAATGTTGTTGGTACTGTACTGTAATGTAATCATGGATATGGGTGTTGAATAACCATGGGAATGACTGTAATCATGGAATTGACTACACTGTAATGAGTGTATCATAAACAGTTGTATCTGATCCATATATTTTTCATAGAAAAGTGGGTGACCCCCTCCCCATTCCCCAGGGAAATCTAACTGCTTGTGTAGACTAATAATGGTGCAGCCCTGGTACCTTTCTCAAAAGGCTATGTCCAGCACCTCCCCCACCCTTGTCTGGACCAGAGTCTTCCTGTGTGCCAGCATTGTCAGCTGAGTGTGTGCTGATGCAGGCCTGGCCAAGCAGGTTTGAATGAGGCTCTTTGAGCACCATCCATTGTAAGGGACAGCTGGCTCTCTTGTTGCCTTCCCTCCTCTTTGGGGGAGCAAAGGGCACCTACTGCCAGAATATTGGGTTTCCCCTCGTATTCAAGCCCGCTGTTAAAGCTCCTGTCTTTCTCAGAATGACACAGTGTTGTGGAGCAGATGACAAGGCCTTAGACTTTGAACTGTGGAATTCTGTGACTTTTTGTAAAGACTTGAACATCAGCCCAAATGTCTTATTTTGAGCAGTAATTGGTGCAGCATTTGTGGCTTTTCTGTTGTTTTGTTTTAAGCAGAGTTATAGTATATACTTTAGAATTTTACAGTATACTATATACTGACTGGATCAGTTTATAATAAACCTCTGCTTTCCTTTTTTAGTAAAGAAAACATCTATGGTAGGTGTGTTGTAATGAAAATGAACTATCATCATGGACAAAGGACATGATGTCACTGATACCCAAAAAGGCATGAAAATAGGGTATCAGGTGAAGGGTGGTAACATCTCAGAAACCACTAACTTTGTGAGATGTTCTAGAGCTGCTGTAGTGAAGGTATGCGAGAATGGACTTCTCATACAGTGAGTACCTCCCAGTAGGATAACAGTGGTGCCCCACATGTCATTGATGCCAAAGGGGACTCTGACAAGTGGTACAGAGCAATCGCACAGTTAACAAGGAAAGTGTCAGGGATCACTCTGTCACGTGGCATCTGTGATGTCCTGGTCATACTATTCTGATTCAAATATGATTTTTTCTTGCAATATTTTGCATTCTATTAGCTTATTGCCTCACTTTATATACTGTAATAATTAAAATCTGGCATACCAAAGCAATTTATATTCATCCTTTGCATTCATTTGTAAAAACAATTTAAATTTTTTTTGGTGTCAAAACAGGCTCAGCTTAAGCGTGAACATGAAACAGGTATTGTAAATGTAAGTTTTAAGTATCATAAATGTAAATGTAAAACTCTAAATGAAACAATAAAATTGTAAATTACAAAAAACAACGAGCATTGGCTAGAGGGACAGGATATTACAACATCACTTCAGCCGAAAACATACCCCACAAAACAGTAGAAGCAGAAGTCACTGCAATGGGAGATAATCGTTAATTGGAGGAGATATATTTTATTATTTACACCTTTTTGAAGACAGAGAGATTACATTTAATTTGCACCTTTTTACTGTAGTCTGTTTTGTGTTTCTACTGTTTTGTGGGGTTTGTTTTCGACTGAAGTGATGTCGTAATATCCTGTCCCTCTAACCAATGAGCGTTGAGCCCACCACCCACCACTTACCCCCCCCCCGGTCAAAAACGGGTAAGAAATAAATGTATCATAACCGTAATTTGTGAATTGTAAACGTAACTTGTGAAGTGAAAAATATAAATGAGAAGCGAAAATGTAAGTACTATATTTACAACCAATATTTTCCATTTATGATTGTTTCTAATTTACGATTTTACAGTTTCATTTACAGTTTTACATTTACGTTTACAATACTTAAAACTTACGTTTACAATACCTGTTTTACGCTTAAGCCGAGCCTGTTTTTACGCCATTTTATTTATTTGGTCATATTTCATTGACCTTGTTTCATTTGCAAACAAAGGCTTCATGTAGTACCACAATTTTTCATACAGCTTTTAAGGTACAAGAATGAAGTTTAAATATGTTGTTAAATTGACATGTACAAACTTTCTCATACATATGATCCTAAGCAAAAAGCACTAAAGATGAAACCCACTCTGTTACTGACCATTTGAGCATTGATTGCTGCAATGTTTGCAACATTAACTTGTTTGTCTAAGGCTGTTGCCCTCCACCAGGACCTACAGGCCTTGTAGTTTTGGTTTGACTGAAACCACTTAGTTTCTGTCACTGTGGTTTATATCTTTTTCACTCTTCGTGTTTGTTCTTCAACCCCCTAATCTCCATCTCCCGGAACAGGCCTGTGATTGGTCACATGGGGCCCTTGGGGGGTCCTCAGTCAGAATCAGTATGGCAGGAAAAGTGGAATAGCACAAGCGGCCAAACTGGGCTATTGGAGCTATTTTAAGCTGCAAGCAAGTGTCTCTCTCTCAGCTCAGACACCAAATATAGATCGCCTACATCACCCCAGCAAAATAAGCCATCTCTGTGGCCTCAAATCCATGGCTATAATCTTATCCAACATTAAGAAGAGCTCATGATGGATGACAGCAGCTATGTGTTTTGCTATCTCTGTTTCTGAGAAACAGTCATATTCTGTTTTGAACTAAACACCTATTGATATTGCAGTGACTATGTGTAATTGCATTGTCATAATAATATAGTATAGTATAGTAAAGTTTAGTATAGCAGTATAACAGAGTAAAGTATATTATAGCAGTATAGTGTAGCAGAATAGTATTGTGTAGTATAACATAGTATAGCATAGTATAATATAGTACTGTGTAGTGTAATACTATAGTATAGCAGTGTAGTACAAATATTACAGAATAGCATAGTTTAGTATAGACATATACTATACTATACTATATGCTACAGTTGTATAGTATAAAATAGCATAGCATACCACAGTATAGTATAGCACTAAATTACTAAATATTACAGAATAGCACAGTGTAGTATAGTAGCGATTCTCAACTGGTGGGTCACGACGACTCATTCTGGGTGGGTCGCGGACAGTTTGTAATAAATAAATATATTTTAAAACAATTAAAAATGAAAAATAATTAAAGCTTTTCTGATGATGTACTCATCGTTTATCTTGAACAAAAAGACACAGAGAGGCAGGCATCAGATGTGTGCAGCATACTCATTGCCATGGTAACCAACATTTGTTTGCCCGTTACCCTTCTCTTTAAATTTGTGATGATATTCAGAGGCAATATGGCAAAACGCAAGTATAACCTGGAACATTTGAAATGTGGATTTTTGTTCATTGAGGACAAACTCGGACAGAAACATCAGTGTGTAATTTTAATGAAGTGCTGGGCATAAAAACATCCAAAGTAATGTGACATTTACAAACGAAACATGTATGTAAAGTCAAGCCGGTAGAGCTTTTTAAAAAGAGGACTTCATGAGCAGAAGGCACGGACGTAAATTGGGGGGTGTGATGGGACATGTCACTTTTGCTTTTTAAAAAGGTAGTTTTGCAGTTTTTATCTTCCAAAAACAATGTTACCCTGTATTAAAAGAAGACCAGTCGAGCATTAGAATCAGCAGAAATCCAAGCTGCTAAATCTGAAGCCTGTATTATATTTAAATAAATACAAGTTATATTATTATTAAATAAATATTTAATAATAATATGTAATAATACATTCATATATCTTTAATGATAAATATACATTTTATAATTTTGTTATTAATAACACTTAATAGTTATTATTAGTATATTATTAATAGTAACAAGTAAAATATAAATCATAATTTGTAAGTAATGTATTGTAATAATAATAATTGTTATTAGTTAGTTTAATAATAGTAATGCAATTCATTAATTTATGTTCCAGCACCCCACCCCGCCAGTTGTGTCCCCCTGATATCTCAAGGCTATTTTTAAAAAATAAATTTGTTTGGGTTGTATTCTATAAAAGTGGGTCGTGACTTAATGACCATGAGGAAATGTGTATCCTGGGCTAAGACCAGTTGAGAACCCCTGTAGTATAGTATAGTATAACAATATATTATACAATACTATATGTTACAGTTGTATACTATAAAATAGCACAGTATAGTATAGTATAATATAATGTAGCAGTATAGTATAGCAGTATAAAATAGTATAATATGGCAGAGTAGTATTGTATGGTATAAAATAGCATAGCATACCATAGTATAATATGGCAGAAAAGTACATAATGTTACAGTATAGTATAGTAGTTTAGAATATATCAATACTATTACAGACCACAGGTCATCCCAAGCAAAACAAACCATTTCTGTCGCCTCAAATTTTAGAATGACATTAGGAAGAGCTCACGATGGATAACAGGCAGCTGTACATGTGTCGCTCCATCTGTTTCTGAGAAAGTCTTATTCTGTTCTGAACTAAGCAACTATTTATATCACAGTGATTAAGCATAATTGTATTGTCTATATTAAGCATGTTTTGGAAGTTGAATGTGTAGGAAGCTGTTTACGTGCACTTTGCTTCTGAGCAAATTTCAGAGAAAAACAAGCTGGGTGCAACCCAAAGTCATTCTCTGCATCCTGTCATTTTGGAGTACAATGGCTCTAGAGGAAGTGGGAAGGCTCACTGGAGTTTTTCTATCAGCAATGTTTCAGTGGGCCAATCGTACTGGACCAACACCCTGAAACATTGACTCCAGATAATACCATTTCCACCTATCGAACTGATCGGCTATTAGTAAGTAACACAATCAGTTACACTTACTGTAATCTGTTCCTGTGACATGAGCAGCTCTTCAGGCACCTAAACATCAGGTGAACAAGTGAACCTTCACTGAGACTTTACTTTATAAACATACTGCATTACTATTATTGGTGAAATTGACATATTGACTTTCTATGTTCCTCATGCAGCTTGTTATTATGGTTACACATAATAAGAATTGGCTTGGTTTTTGCTCATCTCACAGTTTTCCAATATCTACACTGTTTTAGCTCCAGATTGTGCAGTCTGATTGTGTGATGTGTGCTTGTATGCAGCTTTTTGATCAGATGCACGGTATCCAAGTAGCAAAAGATTTTTTTTTTCTCATAGGAATGAATGGGGTGCAAACATTTTGGCACCCTTCAAATGTAACAATGATACAAATACACTAACACCCAAACAACCACATGCACCACAGTAAAAACTTGGCCTGAAATACCTTAGCAATCACATCGCCACACTTTAGCCCAATCTACTGTACACTTAGCAACACCATAGCAATCACGTGAGATACCATGGCAACCACCAAGCAACAGCATAGCAACCACTTGGGATACCATAGCAACCACTTAGCAAAATCATAGCAACCAGCTACCGATTGCCAACAACACCCATAACAAGCATGTGGAATACCATAGCAACAACCATGCAACTCCATAGCAACCAGCTGGGATTCCATAGCAACCACTTAGCAAAATCATAGCAACCAACTAATAACCATTTAGCAAGATCACAGCAACCACCTAGCAGCAGAGTAGCAACCACCTGGGGAAAAAATAGATGCACCTTAATGACCACTTAGCAACACCAGAGCAACCACCTAAAAACATTTATCAGCACAATAGAAACTTCCTGGGATACCATAGCAACCACTTAGTAACACCACAGCAATCACTTGCACCTGATGCACCACACAGCAACAGCTGGGTAAATGTGTGGAAGTGGGAACCAATTTAGCTCCACAACCATTCTTTTTGTTTCAGGAATTTCCTGTGTCTAGTTTGTCGTTAAATGTATTTCTTAAACAGCTTTAATTCTTTTTAATTGTTCTCTTTTCATCACCAATGCCAGATTAAGTTCAGAAATAGTAAATGAAAGGATAAAGATTAATATTTCTCTGTCGACAACATTCTGTGGAATAAAAAGGTTGTTCTTAAGCTTTTGGGAAAAACTATTTGTTTCATTAAGACTCCATTAACACCTGGTATTAAAATGTGCCCCCAGATTGGAATGGGGTGCACAATCAGCTGGTAATGGCCAGGTGCAAATGCTCCAAAACACATTTAAATTCACTCATTATCACTTCAGTTAAATCATCTCTCAAGGTGGTGAAGTATGCAGTGTGACTGCATACAAATGATTTCTGTTTTCAGCCCCTTTTAGGGGTTGCCTTGTGTCAATGAATAGTAGAAAAAAAACATCTGATTATATTGTGGACATCTGGGATGCATTTTAATCCCAGTTGTATGGAGCAATGATAATTAACTGAATATGGCTGTTATATTTCTGTTAAATAAATATTATTGGAGCTTTTATATACAATAGCATGCAAAGGTTTGGGCATCCCTGATCAAAGCTTCTGTTACTGTGACTTGGTGATGTGCTGATCTCCAAAAGTTAAAATGAAACATTGTAATCAAACAATTTAAGCAAGAACCATGTTTTTGTTTTGTACAATTTTTGAGTAAAGAAAGGAAAGGGGCACCATGAAAAAGTTTGGGCACTGCAACAGACCTTAACTAGCTTGTGAGATATATGGCTTGGTCATAGTCATCATTAGGAAAGGTCATGTATGCAAATGTCAAAGCTTTACAAATATCCTGTCTGCTCAAACAATCAGCAGCCATGGAATGATGTACTGATACTGATTTTATACCCATATTCTACTATTCCATTATATTCAATGCTATTCTATAAAGCTATACGATACTACTACTGCTTTACTCTGCAGTACTATACTGTGCCACTGTACTATTCTGCTATGATATGCTATACTATAATAGGCAGTGCTACTATACTATAACATACTATAGGACTTTACTAGTCTACAGTATATTAGTATTACTGCTAGTATGGTAGTATACATTCACTACTATACTACACTACACTATACTATACTAAGCCATATTATACTGCTATACTTTTCTGCTTTATTATTCTATACTATACTGCTATATAATACTACTACACTATGCTATTCTATGCTATATTATACTATACTATAACGCTATACTATACTACTACAGTATGCTATGCTATTCTCTTCTATACTATACTATACTATACTATGCTATACTATTTCATGAGCTGTTCAATAAATAACTGCAACTTTATACTTGAAATCTGAATTTTCTTTGAACTATCTTGCACTTCCATATTCCATAATCGGCTTTAACACCACAATAAAAGTTTTTTTTTTTCACAATTTTCTGGTTAATTCTATACATCCTGTAGTCTGGCTTACATTTGGAGAAACGTGCACTTTTCTAAGAAAGGTAATGATATTTACACTTTATGATCAGCTGAGAAAAGACTTTGATGTTATTGATAATGTAATGATATAGATATAGATACATGTATTTTTAACAAGACTGTATGGTGTTTGAAATGTGTTTATTATACATAAATGTGTTGATTTGCTTGTGGATGAAAACCCTACAGTAGTGACTAAGCGTATGTGTTAGTTTAGCATGTGTTTGTATGCTCAGCTCTTGTGTGTGTAGTCTGTGCATTGTGATGCAGCAGTTTTGGGGAGCAGCTGGACTGTGGAGGAAGAGTGCTTGGTGCTTAAACAGGCATCTTTTGTGGATCAGCTGGCCCTGTCATGGCTTTGTCTGCTTTTAGTTACTCCCCCACTTTCATCCCAGACCACAGACTGGTTTTGACATGCTAATGCCATGCCTGTTCCACACAGCTGGCCTGAAGAGCAGCATGCTTTACATTTGACCAGAGAGAGAGAGAGAGAGAGAGAGAGAGAGAGAGAGAGAGAGAGAGAGAGAGAGAGAGAGAGAGAGAACAAAGCAGGTGTTGGACTGAAGTGTGTCATACAGTCAGAGATTATGGAAATGATCCAGTACGTTTTTACCCCATCCCCCATGATGCGTACATCAGCATCATGGAGCGTACATTTGCGTCAATGTATGGAAGTGATTGGCTCATACTTAAAAAGTGGAAGATACAAAACAGGCAGTCCGTGAAGCCAATATCAAGTCTGCTAAATGTTATGCCGCACACATTATGATTCTTCACCTTGATGTACAGTCATACGTCAAAAAATTTAAATAATGTGGATAAAGTACATTTCTGTTCATAATTTAATTCAAAAAGGCAAACTGTCATATATTATATACTCATTAGATGTAAAATTACCCAATTCAAGCATTTAAAAAAAATCCAGAATCTCAAATTATTACAGAGTCTGGAGAACGTTGAGAGGCAGAATCCAAGGTGTCTGAAGTCCAGTGTGACGTTTCTGCAGTCTGTGATGGTTTGAGGTGTCGTGTCATCTGCTGGTGTTGGTCCACTGTTTTATCAAGTCCAGTATCAACACAGACATCTACAAGAAGATTCTAGAGCACTTCATGCTTCCATCTGCTGAAATTTTTTATGGAGATGCCTCTTTCCTTTTCCAGCAGCTGCCCACAGTGTTAATATTAATTATTTCATAAGAAATCTATATTATATAAGTAAATTATTTACCAGAGCTCATGTCTGTAGACTTTTCCATATGTGTGTGTGTTTGTGTTTGTGTTTGTGTGTGTGTGTGTGTGTGTTTGTGTGTGTGTGTGTGTGTGTGTGTGTGTGTGTGTGTGCACGCACGCATATGTGTCATTTGAACCACACAGTGAGTGGACAGACCATCTGGGTGTGGTGAAGTCAACGTTCTGTCAGTGTTTCATCCGCCCTTCTTCGCCACCTCTAATCCTGCACTCACCCACGAGCAGATGCCACCAGAACGAGGGAGGAACAGATTGTTAGGGGGACGACAGTCAGGAAGAAAGAGCTTCTGAACAGAGCTGGCCTGCAGCTGGAGCGACACATATTAGTGATGTATCTACATATAATAAAGTGGTTACATTTACTTTGATTTAAATGTTTAGGTCATTTCAACATTAATGGAATATATCACATACACACATGATTGTATCCTTCAGTTTAATTGCTAATATTTGTGTAGATGTGATTTATTTGTGTCAAAATGATGTATACATTTGTACACTGTTTCCCCAGTGCCTTAAAGTGTTCAGTTGTCTAACTCAATATTTTTCCGTTTTTATTATAGTTGTAAAACAATGAACAGCTGTATTGTTCTCTGATTAATATTATTCTTCCATTTTTATATTATTATAATTTTCTGCTAGATTTAGCTGCATATGTCACCCCACAGTTTTTGAGGTGTCAACACTGTTCAAACTCAAGATTGTTCAGTCTGATTGTGTGTACACAGCTTTTTGATCACTCAGCAATGGATATTTGAGTTTTTTTTAATGGTATGCAAAAGTTTTGACACAAATACAAATACACTGGAACACCTAAACAATAACATGGTTTACCCCAGCAACCATATGCCAATACCATAATAACCACTTGGGATACCATAGTGACTGCCTAGTAGTAACCTAGCAACACCCCAGCAACCACTAAGCAATATCATGGCAACCGACTGAAATACCATAGTAATCACCTTACCATACTGTAGCAACCATCTAACATTCACTTAGTAACATCACTGTAACCAGCTGGTAAAACACATAGTAATAGAAGTAACCACATAGAATAGTATAGCAACCACTCAGTAACCCCATAGCAACCACCTGTGGTACCATAGCTATCACTTAGCAACACAATAGCAACCACCTGGGATACCATAACCACCACCAAAGCAACACCACTGCAACCACCTGGGATACCACCGCAACCCCTCAGCAACACCATAACAACCCCCTGAGGTACCGTAGTCATCATTCAGTACCACCATAGCAACCACCTGAGATACTATAGCAACCACTTAGCAACACCATAGAAACCACTTGGAAACCACTTAGCCACTTATAAAATAAATAAATATATAAATAAATGTTGATGTGATTTCAGACTGGTGATGTAAACTGGTGATTGTAATCAAGGTTTGGTACAAAAATGCTGAGCCTTTGAGGAGCAAAGATGGGCAGAGTGTCTCCAGTCTGTCAATAAATGTGTAATAAAATATTGATTCATTACATTGAGACAAATACACTATTTACTTCAGCTACACACTTATTTATATATTTATAAACACTGTCAATTTAATTTCATTATCTCCTGATACTCTGATCAAGTGTATAATGCTTTGTGAGATTAGTTTGGACCAATTTCCAGGTGCTAGCAGCACTACAAACAGAGCAGCTTTAGAATAGCACAGCCAGTTCTAGCTGGAGGACAGTCTGAACAGTCTAGGTTGTGTCTGATTAAGCCACACACTCTTCACAGTGACTGTAACATTGCAGTGCGTTCTCAGCATTTTATATTATAGCAGAAAAATCTTTGAACAATCTGAACTTCTTATAAATGATTGTCCACTGAAAACCTCTGGTAGTGACAGCACACACTCCAGTCTTGTATTACTCACTTGCTGCAGGGGTCTAATTACTTGTCTTTGGGCATGCTGTCCATGACAGTGTTGGCTGTTCAAGTGTCATCATAAAGGAAAGAGCTGAAAGTGACTTCACTGAATACAAATATTCAGTCATATGTCAACAATGCTGAATATTGTGGAAAAGTTCATTTGGTAAACTGTCACATAATTTAAATTCATTGAGATATTTCAATCTGTTTTTGCTTTAAAGTTGATCAGTATGGTTTATAGCTCATGAGTTGGCTGTCCAATCAAGCTCAGTAATGTGAGGATCATTAGTAGCTTTAAGAATGGAAAGTAAAATAAAACGAGAACAATTTGTGTCACCTTATCATACTACATTTAGAAGGTGGATGTGAATGGGTTAAGAGTAGAAATCTGATATTGATTAGCTCTCATCCCACTTGACCCTTTATTTCTAACTGAATTTTTGAATCACTGAGGGAGATCATGTTTCTGCTGGTAATAATATCATGTCCCTCTGGAGCTGTTGTGGACTGATGTAGATGGACAGATGAAGTGATACTTCATTATGACATACAGGACAGAGCTCAGAGATATGTTTCAGTACGTGTTTCTGTTTATTTGCAGTAACAGGTCAGTTAGTGCAGTGTGGGCAGTAAAGCTGTGTTGGGCTGCAGGGTTTGTGGGTTATTTTCCCTCGCTGTGTTGACTCCTACCTGAGATGACACGGTCACTTGGAATTGCACCTGGGCGACAGGTGGTGAGTCAGCAGTGCTCCACGGCTCATACTGTTTACAATGTGTGTGTGTGTGTGTGTATGTGTCTCTCTGTGTGTGTGTGTGAGAGAGAGATAAACTCACATGTGCAAACTCACCATGTAGTATTTAGTGAAGTAGGTTAAAAGCTAGAGTGTTGAGAAGTTGTGTTTAGAGGTTACTTCTGTAATACTTTTAATTACAGTACATATTAAATTGTGAATTGCTTTTCTAGCACAGATAGATATTTGTTTTTTTACATTAATAAAGTAAAACATTTCAGTGTACAATCAAAAATCTGAATATCTTGAAAAAGTTGTGTTTAGTCATAATTCAATTCAAAAATATATGTTTCTATCATTTCACAGTAATGCAGTAGTTTTGGCAGCATGTGCATGTGCTTGTCAGCAGATGGAAGCATGAAGTGCTCTAAAATCTCCTGGTAGATGTCTGTGTTGACTGTGGACTTGGTGGACCAACACCAGCAGATGACATGGCACCTCAAACCATCACAGACTGCAGAAACTTCACACTGGACTTCAGACACCTTGGATTCTGTGTCTCTCCACTCTTCCTCCAGACTCTAGAACCTTGATTTCTAAATGAAATGCAAAAGTGACTTTCATCTAAAAAGAGGACTTTGGAGCACTGAGTAACAGTCCAGTTCTTTTTCTCTTTAGTCCAGGTAAGACACTTCTGATGTTGTCTCTGCTTCAGGAGTGTTGATATTAGGAATGTGGCAGCTGTAGCTGAGAGATACACAGTATTTATTCTGTTTGAATAGTCATTTACTGTATACCGTATTTCTGGTTGTCATGAGTTATACATACATACACATTACACTTATATAGCGTCTTTCTAGACACCCAAGGACGCTTTACAATTGACACACTCCATTTACACACACCGGTGAGAAGTGGCAGCCAGTCGCGCACAGCGTACTCTCAACCAGAAGCGACCGTCCACCTGGAGGACTGCATCGAGCACTAGGGGGATCACCCAGGACAGAGTGCCAACCATATCTGGGCATACATACATACATACACAGACATACACATTCATACACACACCAGGGAAATTTTTTTCGAGTATCCAATCAACCTGATCTCCATGTTTTTGGACTGTGGGAGGAAACCGGAGACCCCGGAGGAAACCCACGCAGACACGGGGAGAACATGGAAACTCTGCTCAGATGTGGACTCGAACCCAAGACCTCAGCGCTGAGAGGCGAACGTGCTAACCACTAAGCCACCGTGCCGCCAGTTATAAGCCATTCTGATCAGCATTAAACCAAACAAGGCTTGAAATATAACAGGTTACCTTTATTAATTAAATTATAAACAAAAATTACTTTTCATTTTGATGAGTGACTGTATGGTGGTGTAACAAGATTTTATTCCAAGTTATTGTGGTACGTTAATCCCCAATCTTCACACAATATTAAGGACAATGATAAAAAAAGGGGGTGCATATGTTTAATATGATCACAGTGATCAATAAGTGTCTGATATAGAATATCTGATTTGATACAATAATAAACCTTAAAGGTCAGATTTAGACAGACAGAAAGCACATGTACAAATGTTCTGAAATGTCCTTGCTCCCATCTTTTATAAGACCAAGTACACACAGAGCAGTTGAGAACAGCCACTTATCTGATGATAGAGATGGAAGTGAGTTGTGAAACAGTCAGGATATCCTCACACTAACTGTGTCATGGTGTCCGTTGCTCTGGAAGAGACTGTACAGTTCATTCAAAGCGTGCAACAAAGTGATTAAATAACAGCATTACTGACAAAGAGCCTGTTGTGCACGGCTTAGGCATCTGACTTCAGCATGGTATGTATTATGTGGGTTCTTTGGGTCATTATCACTTAGTTGAGCTACACTCACTGCCCTTTTCATTAGGTACACATACCTTGTATCTACACTCATTGTCCATTTGATGTACACTGAGCATATAGATGCACTTTATAGTTCTACAATTACAGACTGTAGTCCATCTGTTTATCTGTATACTTTCTTCACCCTGTTCTTCAATGGTCAGGACCCCCACATAGCAGGTGGATCATTCTCAGCACTGCAGTGACATTGATGTGGTGGTGGTGTGATAATGTGTGTTGTACTACAGTACCAACCAAAACTATTCAGCCAACAGTATCCTATAACCACTAATGAAGGACTAGAGGACCAACACAAACTGTGCAGCATCAGATGAGCTACTGTCTCTGACTTTACATCTACAAGGTGGATCAAACAAGGTAGGTGTGTCTAATAGAGTGGATACAGTGTTTACAATCTCCAGCAGCTCTGCTGTGTCTGATCTGAGCAACACACTAACACACCACCACCACATCACCATCGCTGCATTGCTAAGAATGATCCACCTACTCTGTGATGGCCCTGTGAGAGTCCAGACTATTGAAGAAATGGGTAAACAAAGTATACAGAGAAACAGATGGACTAAAGGCAGTAATTGTAGACCTACAAAGTGCATCTATATGGTCAGTAAAGATGAAATCAACATTGAGTGTACATAGATACAAGGTAGGTGTACCTAATGAAGCAGCTAGTGAGTGTACACTATATTCTCCTGTTACACTCACAAGTCTGGCCTTCATACATGACCTTCATGAAATCAAGAGCAAACAGAATCTCAGAGGTTCTCATTAGGGCCAGACCACCAGGGATACAATCATGTCAGGAACACACACTGGATTTAAAACTGATTTCACATTTATACTGACATACAGATGACCTACAGATGCTCTTTGTACACACTTGATAGTGCCACAAAAAGTCATACGTCAAAGCCAATATCCATTTTATAATAATAATAATAATAATAATAATAATAATAATAATAATAATAATAATAATTATAATAATAATAATAATAATAATTATAATAATAATAATAATAATAATAATAATAATAATAATAATAATTATTATTATTATTATTATTATTATTATTATTATTATTATCATCATCATCATCCTGGTGATCATATGGTTTGTGTTTTGTTTAACATTGCAACTCATTTTGTGACAGTGACAGTGCAGCTGTCTAATTGTTTGTCTCCTGATCAGGAGGTTGTGAGTTCAAACCCAACTGATGCTACAGCTGTCTATAACCAGGAGCTCACAGTGGAGGGAAGTCTAGTGGTAGTATGTGAAGGAAAGAATCACAGAAAGCAGTGAATGTGATTTAACATCTGTTTTATAATGTTTACCAGTGTAGAACTATAAATGATGAGTTAGAAGAACCTTTGCATAAACTAAGATGTTTGAGTTGGTGAACCTCAAGTTGAAATAACTCAAAAAAGAAGTTACCTTCAAATTTTTATTTCTATTTTTTTTTTTTTTCATTTTTTAATGTGCACATAAACCAGCATGATTCCACTATATGATGACATTTGCTTGTAAGGAGGCCTACTGCTCCCATGGAAAACTCAACTCTGCTACTCATTAGAATTAATGGAGTGTTTTGAGAGGCTGCAAAACACAGCACAAATCAAAACACACACATGTTTTCATTTAATTATACAATCTGTGCTAATTCTAGACCCTCCCCAACCACATAATCTTTGTAAAGGGTTGTCGATGTCAGCAAAAAGGTAAAGGAAAAAGGACATTCAGTAGTGCTTTCTATGAATGTCTTGTACACACTATAATGAATTCATAAGGCATTATAAACATGCCGCCATGTTTAATAGGTATTATGAATTTCTATCATAATACATTATAGCTGTGTTTATGTTATACAGTACATCCATAACAAATAGACTCAGTCCTAGCTTACATTATACATTATGACTACTTATAAACACTCATTAAGTAATGATAGAATTACTTTTAACCACTCATCACCTTTACTTATCTTGAATATTATAAGAGCTTATAGTAATTTATAATGCATTATAACATGTCTTTGTTACATGGCAGACTGACATCATGGGAAATGATTATTAATGATACATATTTAAAGCTTTATAAGTTGTATTTGTGATCTTAAAGTAAAGCAAGGCATGTCCATCTACATCTTGAAGGTGGAAACTGAGAGGTAACAAATGTTAATTTCAGGGAATATAAAGTGCATATTTCCTTAAATCACTAAAACATTTAAAATATTGTAGGCCATTTTGGCTCAGTGTGTGTTCATAGTCATACAGCATAATTCAATCTGAGTTTCTTTGGTATTGATGTTTAACATATTATGAACACAGATTATGATGCATCGTGATAATTCATAATGCATAATAAACTTGGCTCTAACATGTTATAAATATGTATAACCTTGTTTATAATACATAATGGATGATTTATTATCTAATGGTGTGTTCATAGTGTCATATAGAGATGACATTTATTTATATGACATTTAATGGGTGGAAGAAGAAAGACAACAGTAAACAACGTGTACTGACTGATCAATTAATACAAACCGGATTCCAAAAAAGTTGGAACACTAAACAAATTGTGAATAAAAATTGAATGCAATGATATGGAGGTGCCAACATCTAATATTTTATTCAGAATAGAACACAAATCACAGATCAAAAGTTTAAACTGAGTAAATGTAACATTTTAAAG
>BRDA01042799.1:0-10309 GCA_036984385.1 Crenuchus spilurus
GCACCTAAGATGAACATTTCAGACCCCTCCATGATTTCTAAGTGGGAGAACTTGTAAATTCGCAGGGTGTTCAAATACTTATTTTCCTCACTGTAGCTGTTGGTTACATCAATTAAGCGTAGTAATTATTGGATGAAAAATAATGGTGGATGAAAGTATCAATACACTTGAGTATCACAACAGTAAGCAGGGTCTGAATTTCAGTGCGGGATTTGGGAATTGTGCACTATGTCTTCAATTCCCGCAATTTTAGCCTTAATAATGCGGGAAACTCCCGGACACAATTACAGCAAAAACGTTCAGCAAGACATTTGCTCGGTTTGGATTGTGAGACGGGCGGATGGTCGGGCGGACCTACTTCTGTACTGGACGCTGCACTCGGTGCGCTCACTCTTCTGTCTACAGAGCTACGAGAACCTTCTGCTTTAGAGGCATTTCTCTCAACTTTCAGAACCAACTCAGTCACTGATAAGAACTTGTGGCACGCAAACATGGAGTGCTGGCTAAAACGCAAATCTCCATCGTCTGAAATTGAACCCTCTCAGAAAATAGCACCGGTGTTGTGCCGAATTCTGACTCCCCACCAGAATCAGACTCACTTGTACACGCATCTCACAGCAGTGTAATCAGAGCACATCACTGTTTCTGTTGTTTCTGTATTTAAATAACTATTTTTATTATCATTATGTTCACAGAAAACAACAGAACATCTCATAAAGCACTAGTTGTGTTATATTTAACAAACAGAAGTCCTAAATAAATTCTTATTATTAGAATGTTGTTAAAACAAAATACACAACCAAGATTCTACTGCAGCTCCTAACATCATCTCGTGTTATTGGTCTAAATTCAGTGATTCACATCTGTTCAGAAGAAATAATGATATTGTACACTATTTTAATGTTTTCTGACCCAGAGCTGAGTTATAAACAAATCAAGTGTGCTTACACAGTAAATATGTCAGTGTTAAATCAACACTATTAGAGTTACATTAACACTGAGGGTGTCAAAATGTAACACTAGTGTTAATTTAACTCTAATAGTGTTGATTTAACACTGGAAGATTTACTGTGTACAGAGTTGGGTTACACACCATATATACCATCATATCATAGTGACAACCTGAGCAGAGAGACCTGCACGTCAAAAACAACAAGCTGAATAATCACAGTTTATATTTAGAGACAATGTTTAAGCTCTGGTTGGTCAAATATCTTAGTCTATAGAGTAAAAGCTCAAATCCCTAGTTTAATAAAATCAGTGGAGATAAGGGTGCATATTTTGGTGTAATTAAATGAACAATAAGCTGCTTCTTGCAGGTTTTTGACGTGCTGGCTGACCAGTGGACCAGTGTTCAAAACAACATTTTTTGCTTGTTTAATGAAGTGTCCTGTTTTTCTATGCTGTATTAATTGATTTACCTGTAAATGGTATGGAATGGAATGATTTCGGCAATGCTATCATAACATTTGCCGAAATTACACTCCCCTCTTATCTTTGGACTATAAGACCTGATAAACATGAAACTGATTTTGGTGTCTTGTCTAGGTGTGTAGAAGTTACCATTAAAAGCATTTTATTGTAGTTTCTTCATAGTGGATTTTTTGGGGGGAGTACCCGCACGGACTAGCGCAAACAGCAGCGCTGGTGACGTTAACAAAACTAATCCTCAGAATTCACACAGGTGACGGTGCCAAACTAAAGCAGCAGTCTAAAGATAAGTTTCAGGCCATTTGGCCCAGAATATATCCTTGGCTCGAACTTAAAAGCGGTAAAATGAGCTGCTCGATTTGTAAATATTACGATGCTACAAAACATCGACTTTAAGTCGCCACTCGGCTAGTGTTTCTCATACAGCATCACTGAAAAGAAAGTGCGAGGCTGATTCCGCTAAAAATGCATATATAGTTCAGCTAATATCTTAAGTTGAAGCACAGCAATAAAACTCTCAAAAGGACAAGGTCAGACCTGTAGTTAAGCTCACCAGTAGTATCACCCCCAAAATGTAGAAATCCCCCTTATGTGACACATTTAAGGGGAGAATTCCCCCCCATTTTGAAAAATGAATTTCAGGCCCTGATTAAGGATACTAACGCTTCACATTTGTGATGTATTGATTCTGAAAAACAATAATAATTTAATGAATTGTTTAAATGCAGATGCGGATCATTTTGTGTTTAAACCCCTGACCACTGGATGGCAGTGTGGTAATCTAGCTTTGGCCATTAGACAATTTCACTCAGGTGGAAACAATTAGTGTAAGGAGCTTGCTTCTAATATTAACATTAGCAAACCAAGCTGACCTCTAACATTAACACTTAAAAAAACACAGTATACCACCTTGCTCACATTATCACAATACATCACAGTACCGTATATTGAATTGTAGCCCCCATATCATATTTATCACATCGCAAGGTTCTTAGTCCCAGGCGATGATGACGATATCAACATATCAACCCATCTCATATTGGGTGTAATATCTGTCCCCAATAGTAACCCTTATTTCTTTGGCTCTTTATGGATAGTTTGATATACATTTATTTTTATGAAACTCAATTGCAATCACAAACGAGTTCCTGTCTAATGTATAATTGCATAAAAAAAGAAACAAGTCTTTTTCCTCATGCGTAGTCTAGCGTGTCATATTGGATTTGGCCCCCAGGGTTTGTAATATGTAGCACATAAGAACAAATGAGGCTGAGACTCTGTTTGACAGCGTATAACTTCAAGCATCACTCTATTAGTTTGTTTTATGATTGTAGTAAATGAGAAGCTCCATGAAAGTAGACATTTAATTACAGTGTATCAAATCATTAAGCTTTACATTAGCAGTATGTCCAAGTGTGTGTGTGGGGGTGTGTGTGTAAAGTACACACACAAACACACAAACACACACACACACAAACACATCTACAGTTTTGCTATGTTTGTATGTTTTCTTGTGAGGACCAACAAAATGTCCCTACTTATAGTACCTTATATACTTATACTATATACTTATAGTATAGTACGTCTACCACTAATTTCATATATTTCTATCATTAGGAGGACATTTAGTCTCCACAAAGAGATTAATACAAGGGTAGACATGCATCGGTATTACTATATTTTCAAGGACATTTGATTTATTAATACTGAAGTAATAGTTTCACAAACAAGACAAACCTAACTCTAACCTTAATCTAATGAACTAAATCTAAGTCTAACCTTCACCTCAGTAACCTTAACTTCAACAATCTATACCTAATTCTAAACCTTAACCTTGGTAATCTATTCTAAACCAAACCTTAACCTGCATAACTTAAACTTCCCCTCTGTAACCTAAACCTAAGCGTAAGCTTAACTTCAAAAACCTAAATCTAACGTTAAAACCAGTAACCTAATAGCCTAATCTTAACCTCAGTAACATAAACCTGTCCTTGGTAACTTAAGCATATCCTTAACCTCAGTAACCTCAACCTAAGCCTAATTTTAATGTTAATAACCTAAATCCAAATGTAACATCAGTAAAGTAAACCTAAGCCTAACATTAGTAACCTAAATGTAAGCTTCATCATATCATTCTCCTAACACAAAGCCTAACCTTAACTTCTGTCACCTAACCTTTCTTAATCTCAGTAAACTAAACCTAACCTAACCTAACGTTAACTATAGAAAACATTATGCAGTCTGTCAACTTACAGTGAAACTGTTTCCTTGTGAAGAACAGAAACATATATTTAAAAAATAATAAATAATATATATTAGGGAAAAAAGTATTAACATTAGAATTGTGCATCACAGAGAACTTTCATACAAACACAGCTTGAATATACTAATCTAGTCAGAACTACTGGTTTGTAAACATGCGTTAAAGGTGATGAATCTTCACAAAGCTGTAAGTTAAAAGTGTGAAATAGTAACTAATATATCAAATATAAATAAAATATATGAGAATAACAGTTCATATAATGCAGACCATGTAAGCGGGTGTGATAATGAATGAATGAATGAATGTTTCTGTAAATAAATGGCAAGGAAAGGAAAACAAACCTACATTAATGACACACCAGTTTAACCCTCGGGAGTCTTGGGCTATTTTGGCAACATTATGTATATGTGAAACTCCCCATCACAGCACCGTTATTCTTGTTATTCCACAGCCCTGGCTCCCCATCTCATGTCTGATTATGTTTGGTTTAAATGTTCCCTCATGTGTCACAGTCATCGTCAGTCATGTAATGTTGTTATGCATTGCATCTTCTAAGTGCCTCAAATGTAAAATGTAATGTAAAAATGTATTGTCTACCCGTCTTGTCCGTATGTGTTTGTTTTCTCTCTCTCTCTCTCTCTCTCTCTCTCTCTCTCTCTCTCTCTCTCTCTCTCTCTCTCTCTCTCTCCCTCTCCCTGACTATACTTTTGACCATGATTCTGCCTTTGACCTTTTCTTGCATTGTTTACCTTCATAGTTAGCCTTCCACATACAGCTGGGCGATATGGCCAAAAATTTTATCTCGATAAATTTTTCTATATTGATCAATCTCGATAATTATCACGATATAAAAATTTCTAACACCGTCATAGTTTTAAACAACATCTTTCTAAAAACATCAGACTAAATACATGAAATGTTACTATTTAAATTATTAAATTGTTTATTAACAGAACATAATATTGTAGCGTCCGGCTGTACGTGTTGAAAGGATGGACGAGAAAGACATTTACAGTCGTCACTTTATTGTTGAAACTTAAAATGATTGCTGTCGGCCGCAGCCACTCCAAAATAACAGCCTACAGAGCCAAGCTAATATGCTAATGCTAGCTAGCACTCCAGCTGACATACACACACACACACACACACACACACACACCAAGCCTCCTTCCTTCTCCTTCTTCTCACGTAAACAGACGAGCACACAGCGACCTCGCACTGTCTCGCCCAGCCAATCACACGCTTGTCTCAACCCAACAGTGCATTTTGGCGGTGCTGGTGAGGAGGAGGACCTAACAAGCAACAGTATTGCACGTCAGAACTCACTGTCAAGCTGCTTAGACGCGAAATGGAAACAAATGTTAATGCTTATCGAATTCTGTTGTCCCAGCTTATCATCGTCTTCGAGGGAAAACTTATCGTGAAAAAAATCGACATCGTTTTATTGCCCAACACTACTTCCACATTGTTTTTTGTACTTAGCCTTAGTTTTAACACATAGTTAGCCTTTCTTGTTGTTTCTTGTTTATAGCCTTAGCATAAGCTCCTTGTTAGCATTTTGCCTTTAAGTGGCATTCTGGCCTTGTTAACCTTTAGCCCCCTGGGCGTCATAGTTATCTTGACCTCTGCTTTATGTTGTAACTTTAGAGTAGCTGGGGCCTGTGCTCTCTTTGTGTTATTTTTTCTATGCTCATGTTGGTTTACTGATCTGTGCCTGTATTTACACTATTTTTCTGCTTAGTTCTTTTCCCTTCTTGATGTTACATTTGGTTACTGACTTAGAACAGTGTACTGACTTATGTATTTGGATTTACCCCTTGATTCTAAATCTTGTTAATCGTAATCTGCATGTGTCTGCTCAGTATCTATTGCACACCCTGCCTGACACTAAGAATTTTGTGTATTAAATCAAGATTCCTGTCACACGCTGCATCCACCTCAACCCCTCTGCATCTGACACTATATAACCTGACATTTATTTTACACTTTCACTGTTTCAACTTACTGGACTACAAAATATTGTTTAATGTAAAAACACAAACATGTTTAGTGAAGCATTTTAACAATGTAAATGTGAACATATGATGATAAAATTAACATATGAAGATAAATCTATGCAGTGTACAACTACTTACAATAAAAAGCAGGAATAAAGTTACACCTGGTGGCAATGTTTTTCAGGCTCTGCTGTGTTGTATGTCTTGCTTGTTGGCATCTCACCTGTCCCGCCTCACTACTGTTACAGATATGTAAATATGATTTTTATATGGCCGGGTTGGCATCTATGAATGAAACTAACCAGTACTAGAAGCTTTACTGGAAAGTTTGTGTAATGCATTCCAGCTGCTATAAGCTTGTTAGCTCGATAAGTATCACATTTGGCTGATCAGTTACACTTGGGGTATGAGGAGACTTGTGTAAATATGATTTACTGCAAATTAATCTTCTTAACAGTGCACTGTATATTTTAGGATTCTCCATCTGCACGACCAGATCTTTAAGGGTTTTATATGGCAATTACATAAAATAAATGCAAAATGTGCATGCTTTATTAAAATAGCCTCAAATGAACAAAAAATTGATTTATGATTTCCCAGACAGCAAGTTATTCTGGACCAAATTTGGCTCCATTATGGCACTTACGTTATTACAATAACTAGAGTATTGTAGGCCAAAACTGTCCCTGCTGTAGCAGCCTTGTTCAAGATTTGTCAAGGTGTTTGAATTCTGACCCAAATACAGCCTACAATGTGAACATATGATGATGTACATTAACATATGAAGATAAATCTAAGCTGTGTACAACTACTTACAATAAAGTTAAATTCCTTTTCTGCCCACTTGGTGACAGTGTGGACAGGTTCTGCTGCATTGCATGGCTTCTTCGCAGGCATCTCGACCCAACCACCCTAATGTTACAGATGTGAAAATATGATTTTTTAAATCATAATTAAAGGATCATTTCTCTGTTTTTATTTAGTCTGTCAACATCAAACAAACAAAAAAAAAACATACAAACAAAAATTAGCAGAGTTTCGAGCTTCACTTTCCAGGGAAGTTGACAGCAGTGCTCAGTGTGACTTTGTTTTTATGACATGCAACTATCTTAACAACACCTTAACAACCACTTCAGAGACCACAGCAACCACCTTGGTACACCCTAACAACCACAGCAGAGACCATAGCAACCACCTGGGTACACTGTAACAACCACTTCAGTGACCATAGTAACCACCTGGGTACACCATAACAACCACTCCAGAGAAAATAGCAATCATCTAGCAATGCCACTTGGGGACCGCTAGGGCTGCACACACACACACACACACACACACACACACACACACACACACAGTCTATGTATTCTCTTTTTTCTCCAACTCTCTCCTCTTTCTCTCATTCTTCCTCTCTTTTATCTCTTTTCTTTCATCCCTCTTACTGTCCTGCTGTTTTCTGTTCATTGTCTCATTTTTTTCTGTCTTTGCTATCTGTGCTTGTCTCTAGTCGGTAAAGACACACACACACACTATACACACTATCTATAAAGTCTATATGACCCAAACAGCTCAGTTGACATGGCAGCATTATGTATGATCAGTTTTACTCTCATATTAAGCCAAAGTGTGTGTGTGTGTGTGTGTTTAGCTGAGTACTGTAGTTCCTGTGTGTGTGTTTCCGTGGTGATGAGTCCCTGTTCCTGAGTTTGAGTCAGATGCTGCCAGCTCACTTCTGGAGGGAGGGTGTGTGTGTGTGTGTGTGTGTGTGTGTGTGTGTGTGTGTGTGTTTGACCTGGTTGAATGAAAATGAGAGCATAGATGATGGGAGAAGACACGGCGTGTTGGAATTGAGGAAACTGTCGTCAGCAGCAGGCTCTGGAGATGGAGGCAGAGAAGATAAAGAAGCACATATGATTAGATATTGATTCTAGATGTGTTCTGGAAGACCAAAAGATCAATGAGACCCAATCATGGAGTGTTTGTAGATCTTTTAAGACCAGCTCATAAATACAAGAGCAGGGCCACTAAAGGAGCAATTTGAAATCAAACATTCACAGTTTTCCACTCAAACCAGAAACAGTCATTCAGCCAAGATGTGTTTGGTGTCTGGCCAGGTTGGCTGTGGTCTATGAATGAAACTAACCAGTACTATAAGCTTTACTGGAAAGTTTGTGTAATGCATTCCAGCTGCTATAAGCTTGTTAGCTCGATAAGTATCACATTTGGCTGATCAGTTACACTTGGGGTATGAGGAGACTTGTGTAAATATGATTTACTACCAATTAATCTTCCTAACAGTGCACTGTATATTTTAGGATTCTCCATCTGCACGACCAGATCTTTAAGGGTTTTATATGGCAATTACATAAAATAAATGCAAAATGTGTATGCTTTATTAAAATAGCCTCAAATAAACAGAAGACGTGTTTTATGATTTCCCAGACAGCAAGTTATTCTGGACCAAATTTTTGGCTCAATTATGGCACTTACGTTATTACAATAACTAGACTATTGTAGGGCAATCTTAGCTAACAACTTTTGGTTAATATAACTTTTTAAGATTAAGATTCGCTTATTTAGCCAATGTGATTTTCACACAACGGAATTTGACCAACGGCATTTAACCCATTCGTGCAGTGAAACACACACATTAGTGAACACACTAGGCTGTGAGAATTTGTGCCCGAAGCGGTGGGAAGCCCTTATCCACCGGCGCCCGGGGAGCAGTTAGGGGGTTAGGTGCTTTGCTCAAGGGCACTTCAGTCATGTCCTGTCTGGGGATCGAACTGGCGACCTTCCAGTCACAAGACCAGATCCTTACCAGATCCTTATATTTTAGATATTTGTGAGAGGAGTTTAAATAAGCAGAAACATGTTTTTCAGAACGAGTCAGACAGCTGCACATGCCCTGCCCAAATGACACAATATATCATTCTGAACGACGTGGCCTATGGAGGACCAAAAATGACAAAAGTATAAATAAATAAATATACATTTTTCATGAAAAAGCGTGCATACTAATAATAAATGTTTTTACTTTATTTGTGTATTTCCACATGTCTACATTTATTTATTTATGTATTTCCACATGTCTACATTTATTTATGTATTTCCACACATCTACATTTACATTTCTTCAAACCGTATGTTAATTGAGTGGGCGGTCCTAACCTCGTTCTAAAAGCATGATTGGTTAAAGAGTTCCAATAGTTTCCTCTCTATTAGTAATGCCTTGGTTTATAGCGACTGTTCTCTAGTTAACTACAGCACTAAAATGTCTTTAAGAACAATTGCAGATCATTGGCGAATATTTGTGAGAACCATGAGATACTGATGTAGACTCTGACTAACTCTGATCTCTCTCTCTCTCTCTCTCTCTCTCTCTCTGTGAGTGAGAGAGAGAGAGAGAGATCAGTTAGTTGTGTTACTACAGAATATAACGAGTACGTTTTACAGAACGTGAACATTAGATGTAAATAAGAGCGTTGATTATCACCAAACTTTCCAAATGCTGTTAAAATATTTAAAATTGCGTCTAGACACGCATGTGAACAGAAATACCGAAATAGCGCCTCCTAAGATCAAACATTTCAGCCGTCTGAAACGAGTGTCCGGCTCGTCCCTAATTTAAATTGTTCCAAAACCAGTATCAACACTCCAAATTGCAGCAAGGGTGTCTTTTTCAAAGACACTGTATTCTTTGTATTGTACTGGTCAGCTACATCCCGTAGCAGTTCTGTTCATGGCCTCCCACTCGACGCCATTGCGGAGTTAATAGAATAGTTTAGCCAACTTGGGTTATTACAAGATAGTGTTGTTCGACTGCTCCTGTCTGGTTCACCAAACTGACCAATCGTGCTTTTAGAATGAGGTTAGGACCGCCCACTCAATTAACATACGGTTTGAAGAAAAGTAAATGTAGACATGTGGAAATACATAAATAAATGTAGACATGTGGAAATACATAAATAAATAAATGTAGACATGAGGAAATACACAAATAAAGTAAAAAACATTTATTATTAGTATGCACGCTTTTTCATGAAAAATGTTTATCTATTTATTTTTTTATTTATACTTTTGTCATTTTGGTCCCCCATTTATTTATTTATCTATTTATTTATTTATTTATTTATTTATTTATTTATTTATTCATTCTTTCATTCATTCGTTTATCTATCTATCTATTTATTTACTTATTTATACTTTTGTCATTTGTGGGCCTCCATAGTGGCCTACAGTACAGTGTGAAATGCTTAAATGGCACATCTGTTACTGGAAAATATTGGCCCAACTATAGCATCATTCCTGCATCCTCCTTGAATTATGGTTTAATTTAGGATATATTGAGACTGTGTTCCAGCATCATCACCATCATTTTATGTCAGTATTTGCACTGAAGTATTAAGTGTGGGCCAGAACTGAGCCATCACTCCGTTGTAATATAATAACCAGTGTTGCGAATAACGGCGTTAAAAATAACGGCGTTACGTAACGACGTCATTTTGTCAGTAACGGGATACAATAATTAATTACTTTTCCTGTCGTTATAACGCCGTTGACGTTACTGGTCATTAAAAGCGGTGCTTTACTATATATTGATATACTAACAGTAATC
>BRDA01042806.1:942-23196 GCA_036984385.1 Crenuchus spilurus
GAAAAGTGCGTAGGGTGTTTAACTCTGCAACAGGGCGTAACAATGACTATCAGTCTGAGGTCAAAAGTTTTACGCACAAAATATTAGACCGTAAAGAGTCTGCCGACACACCCCTTTCGTCACTCCCGACAGTAGTCCTCTGTCCCGCCCGACAAACTAGTAAAGTTGGCGCCTACGTCCAATCCCGCGGGTAGTTGTGTTTGGTTAGTCCAGTCTTGTCGCGGACACAACACGGCTTAAGACTGATGGGCGGTCTTAGGCTGAGGGGCAGCGCACGTGCGTGTAGTGTGTCGCCATGCTTGCTTAGCGTGACAAAGACAGCAAAGATATAAATGTATTGATTATAACAGTATGTTTGGCCTAAATATTGACATTTGCCATCTCCACATCATTGCATTCAGTTTTTATTCACAATTTGTATAGCGTCCCAACTTTTTTGGAATCCGGTTTGTATGACAATATTAGTTATGTAAATATAGAAACGACAGAAACAGTGCGATTCGTTCGTACCGCTGTGTGATGTGCGTGCACGCGACGGGGAGTCGGATTCTGGCGGGTAGTCAGAATTCGGCACAACACAGGCGCTGTTCTGACCTGATTGGTTTGTGTTGATGGGCGCCCTAACCTGCATCCGCGGTTGAAATGATCAAACAGCCCGCCCTGTCTCCTGATGACAGCCCTCACTGCTTTCCCCACACAGCCGTCTGAGAAATGCCAGATTATAAAACACGCATTTTGAAAACTGGAGTCTGACTATCAGTAACAATGCGGGACAACGTCTCAATTTGTGGGATGCGTGAAAAGTATTGAAAATGCGTGACTGTCCCACACAAAGCAGGACATCTGGTCACCCTACTGCCACATAATTTTGCAGTGCCATGCAGTACCCTCAGTTAAGGGTACATCCTACAGCAAGATAATGACCCAGAGCATCAGTCCAAGCTCTGCCAGAACTACCTCAGGAAAAAAGAACAAGCTGGTCAGCTTGAAAACATGGAGTGGAGCACAGTCTCCAGACTTAAACCCCATCCAGCTGATTTGTGATGAAGTGAAAAGCAAAGCAAACCTACAAGTGCTGCACATTTATGTGAACTTCTGCAACAGATTTGGGAAGAACTGTCTATATATGTATTCCAGTCCCCCACTGGAACTGAACACATGCTGTGCTGCCTAGTGGTGGTTGGCATAACCTCGCTCGCTCCTAACTCAGATCTCTGTTTGCATCATAAAACAACAAAACTGAGCAATGGCTCTTATCTTGAAAAATTTGTAAGTTGATTGACTCGTAAGTCAAGGTTTCACTATATACAGTATATGTATACTGTATATGAATGACACTTTTCCATATAATCTGTTATCTGTCCTATAATATCTTAACCCTAACTTAAACGCAAGGATCAAATTAACAGAATGCTTTCATTCAGTGTGCATGTGTTGAATACAACACTTGTGTTTTGAAGGAACTTTTAGAGCTTGGTGCAGGATTTATTACCACAGGTTTCTCTTTGTATGAAATACTGCAGCATTTCCCTTGCTTGTAGCAATTGCTGTGAAATTAGGTTGCAGTATCACTGCCAATCCAATCTAAGTGACTGACACCCTCTTTAATGCATATACACAGTGTTAAACCAGGTGAGGGTTCAGGATGTGTGACTATGACTCCATGTCTATGTCATCTACGGTCACTGGTCATTAAGACTCAGAGCAGGTGAACAAACATTAGGCTCTGAAGTTGTCCCAGCATTCTGGGAAGTCACTGCTGTCATTGCCAAGCTGGATGCAGCCCTACTTACTGACTAACACTCAAATGGAAAATCTGAGGAGCTGCTGTTTTACAGTTAAGGTTTCCTCTGACATTTCACTGCCATCTCATGTGTACACAAGTCCTTTACTTAAGTAAAATAATGTACCCTAGGGCTGACTGATTTGGGGGAAAAATCTACAGTAATTGCAATTTTTCAGATTAATAGTACTAATATTGTGACTGCTATCCAAACTGTGATTTTGTTCTAAAATGAGGTTTTTTGTTTTGATTTAGTTTTTTAGCAAAGATCACCAGATTATCCACTAAAGGCATGAGCTCTGAATGTAATGTGCCAGTCTGTCATAAGTTGAGTAAATTATATCAATAGTCACTGACGTTGTGACTGGATCTTCATTTAAAGGTCACAAAAATAAACATTAGACCTTCAAAATGTATAATATACACAGCAAGAAACAGTAAGTAGTTGCTAGATTTGTGACAAATTATGGTATGGCTACTGGCTTTTTCCTTGCTAGCTTGCTAACTTTAGCTTTATATGAGGCAATATTTAAAAATGTGATATAATGCTAAAGTTAGCTAACTGAGAAGGTGACTGTTTATTTATTGAAATGTGTATAAAGTGATAATATTGGATTTCAGTATCAGGACTGACGGAGCTGAAGAGCCAGATCAGTGAAAATTAGTGTCCAGTTGTTGTTTAAGCTATAAGTTTAAGCATATACTTAATCTATAGAACTGATATTATGGTAATATATCTTAGTTTGATTCAATGAACTGAGAAAACGTAGTGCTGTCAGATGTCATTATGACCATAAAATTCTGTTGCTCATTATTTAAAAGCAAATAAAAAAAAAAACACAAACAAATGTAGGACTTGTAGGGATCTTTTTTAACTTAACTTAATAACCATTTTGAAATGTATGTATATTACTACAGTAATTATTCATAATGAACAGACATTTTCAGGCCATTAAAACATTCTGCAGACTCTCCTCATAAAGTCTAAATAAAAGTACACCCAAATAGTAAACATTAAGGTTTCTAAAAAATTTTTTTCTGTTGAGTGTTAATGAGATATAAACTATATTTATGTATATAATGATTTGTGCTAGACTTATAATGTTTGGCATGAGTTTCCATATAGTGTTTATGACAATATGATGATGACTTGGCTGGGCCATTCAGGTTGCACAATGATCCATAAGTCAGCATACTTCAGATCATGTGCTAGTTATAAACTAAGTAGAAAGCATTCTCATAGGGTACAACCAGAACATATACTGAATATATGATCTCAGAGGATTATCTACCTTCTGGTTTCACATTCTTAAGAGAACAATTTTCTAATAGTTTGGTGCTTGATTAAAGAGAAAGATAAACATTCAGAGTGGCAAACTTGGTTTGAACATGGAGTGAGTAGAAAGTGCAGATTGTACTTTAAAAATGTATAGAATAGAAGAAAAAAGTGAAAGAAATACTCAAATATACTGTTGCAGTACAGTAACAAATTTGACTTGAGTGAAGTGGCTAAATAATTTCCCACATTTATGGTGTATCAGACATATTTTATAGAACATTCATTCAGAATGAAAAACACAAATGATGCTCTATTGTAGTAGCAGCTCTCTTATTCTGAATACACCCAATATGTTTATGTCTATATATGAGGTATATTCCCTACTTAAAGGAATGCTACATTGGTTTTTAATTAGTTTTTAATCTGGAAGATCTGTGGCATAGAGTTGATTACCATGCCTTGTTTCTGTGTTTTTGAAACAAGTTGCCACAGTTGCAAATGTCTGTTGGATTCGATGGTGTGTTGTAAGTCAACAGATTTCTTGGTCTTTTCTAAGCACAGTGAAGCAAAGCAACAGATACAGATTAGGTGGGAAAATGTTATGCTATGCCTTTAAACTAATTTAATCCAAAGGCTTCCACTGTTATTTAGCTGTAAGGCCTGAAATAACTTCACAGTTTGTTTTCTGACTCCAATGCTGGCACGTTGCTTTCTTTTTCATTTGATTGGAACAGATCTGGGTGGCATTTCCTCCTTTTACAGCAAGCCAAGTTTTCTTTCCAATGCCAAACAGTACCAAGAATGAAAAAATAAATGTGCACACAGGCTGTAAGGAGTTGAATGTTGTCAGAGCACTTATTTGTTTGTATTTGATTTGTTTGATCATAACACTGCTAGTGTTGCTTCACTAAGTTCCTGTCCAAATGAAAGAAAAATATATGTACATGCAGTGTGTTTCCTCATGTGTTCGGTATATGGTAATATGTGCAAAGGCCTGATGGCATGAAATAGACAGACTTTCTCTCTCTCATACAAACTCTGACACTCACACGGTCAGACTGCCAGCTCTGCCAAGCTCCAGTGGTTAAAATGTGGCCATACCTAAGGACTTAATAACTGACCTGAGTTTTCTGCAGACCCAGGGAGTGACAGTAGTGTGGAGAAATCTATAGTGGTGGGCATAACTGTTTAAACAAATTATTTTATAATACCTGGAGTAAGCAAGTACATTTCGATGGCTACTTCTTCATTTCATTTATAGTAGTGTGGCTTAATTGAATGCAAAGGCTGTTGTAGTTATTGCAGTAACTGTTCCCATTCTGATTAAATAAACAACTTTGTCCACTTGCCAGCTTGCCACTCAACTCTTTTGCCACCCCTCGACAATACGCAACTTGACTACTCAGGTACTTTCACTTCTCTTCTTCCTCACCCACAATGCACAAGGAGCAGGGCCATTGCTGCTGTTAATTGGGCCTCATTATTAACTTAAGTGCAGTGCAGGCGGTGGTGCAGGAGCTAATGAGCAAAGGGGAAGCAGGCTGTAACAGGTCAGCCATTAGAAAAATTACTGAGTGGAAAATGAGTACAGTGCTGGCTGAAAGAGAAACACAGAAGTGCGGGGGTCTTTCTGATGAGACTGAACTGGGCACACAATACTGCCCTCTTACCATTACTACAGTTACTTTCTTCACTGTTTTATTTTTCCAGAAAACATCAGTTCTGTAGGGTGTTGTCTACATACTTTAACTACCCCATACTGACATACAGACTGGAATTAAACCTCTGGGTTTAGTTCTACTGGGTTAATTCTACTGGAAGAACAAAACAGTATAGCAGTATTGTCTAAATTGGCTGATGCTAATATACACACACTAACACTGAGCACTTTATTAGGAACATTATACAAATACATATTAGTAGTAGTAGTGTCTTTGCCCTCAAAGCAGCCTCAACTCTTTTTGTCATGGATTCCACAACAATTCCTTCAGATTAATGTTCATGTGACAAGAAAAACATTACACCTAGCTTGGTCTTCTGACACAAAGAAGGTTGGGTCTATGGGTTCATGACGTCAGCATAAAATTTTGACACTACACTCTTAAAAAAGATGGTTATTCATGTGTTCTTTAGTAAAGGAAATTGTTCTATATAACTATGAGCACATAAATGGTATACAACATATGTGCCTCGGTAGAAATTGAGATTCATCAGGCCAGGCTGTTTTTGTTTTTTGGGGTTCTTTTGGTTGTTTTTTTGCTTGTTTGTTTGTTTGTTTGTTTTTACTTCAATTTTGGTGAGTCTGTACCTCTGCAGCTTCAGGTTTTGTTCTTGGCCTACAAAAGTAAAACATGACGTGAACTTCTGCTGTTGTAGCCCATCTGCCTCAAGTTTCAGTGTGCATTGATGTTTTTCTGATCACTACTATCTGATTATTACAAAGTACAGTGCCTTGGTTTTCATCATTAATCCATTCTAAAGTGCCTGATGATAACCAAAGCAAAGATAACTGAAGTAATATTTCCCATAAGAAATAATGTAAACCATGTAATCTGTTCCAGACACTCAACAATATTGTCAAAAAATACATTTTACAGTGGTGTTTGAAAGTTTGTGAACCCTTTAGAATGTTCCATATTTCTGCATAAATATGACCTAAAGCATCATTAGATTTTCACACAAGTCCTAAACCTAGATTAAGAGAACCCAGTTAAACAAATTAGACAAACATATTTACTTGGTCATTTATTTATTCAGGAAAATGAGATGGTTTTGTATTCTTTTCCAGCCTGATGAGCATCAAAAATTTGTTTTCTGAGGTCCTCAGAAATCTCCTTTGTTCGTGCCATGATACACTTCTACAAACATTCATTGTGAAGTGTAGTCTTTGATAGATCCCTGTTCTTTAAATAAAACAGGGTGCCCACTCACACCTGATTGTCATCCCATTTATTGAAAAAACCTAACTCTAATTTACCCTTCAAATTAACTGCTAATCCTAGAGGTTCACATGCCTTTGCCACTCACAGATATATTATATTGGATCATTTTCATCAAGTATAATATTTTTGACACATTTTTTAAAACTCTTTATCTATTTTTATTGTGAAAATCTGATTATGTTTTAGGTCATATTTTTGGGGAAAATTCTAAACTTTAAAGCACAACTGCATATAGAATAACTATAGTTTTACATATAGAACACAATAAGAAAAAAATACAAAAGACTAATGACATGAGTAAATGAATATTTAACATCACTCTTACAGGTTTACGCTCCATTTTAGAGTGTGCCAATATGGTCCAGCCAGAAGCCTTTATTTTGACAACCATTCCCAGGGTTCTCGGCTGCTATTTGTTTTTGCACCTGTTTTCAGGCTGTAGCAATGCACAACATCGATTTAGTGTGACATGTTTTACTTTGTTTTGAGCATTTTCAATGAGAAATAAAGATTGTATTATACTAAGGCAAATGATAACTGATATTGCACTGTACGTCTGTGAGTTACCACATTCAGAGAGCTCAAACAGCTCAGACAACTCTGGCCACTGTCTGTTGACCTCTGTATAGTTTTCATTATTGCACCAATCTGAGTAAACTGTAGAGACTGTTGTGTATGTAGATAAATAATCATGTCATGCTCAATATCAGTTAAATCACATTTCCCCCAATTCTGTCATTTCCATGATATGGTTGATATTAATATTTCCTTAAACTTTTGGCCTGTAACTAAATGTATGCATTGCTGCAATTGAACGATTAGTTTGTTTCATTAATGAGTAGGTATATATGCATTAATAAAGTGCTTGGTAGTATACACATCAGTAAAAGCAAAAATATAACAAAACAAAAATAGATCTAATACACAGTATGACCCACTAGAATCTCTAAAACTCTGTGCTACCAAATCTGATGATATTTAATACATTTACATACTTTACTATCATAATTAATGATGTAGTAGTTACATAATGAATGCTATTTACATTCTGATTCAACAGATTCAAGTTTGCACATCTGCTGTCCATTTGTTGTGATTTGAAGAAATGACAAAATTCAAAACATGACAAAATACAAATGAATCAAATCATTAAGCCATGAGAAAGAAATCATTTCTGTCAAATGACAATGTGCTATTCTTTGGCCATAACAATGACTAGGGGTTAGTTAATAGATTGCAGGAGGAATGTTCACTTGAAACAGAATTGTTTTGGGGGGTTGAGATTACTATCTGTTGAAATGTGGTTTGTTAAAACAAAATGAGTACAGCTTTTCTGTATTTACCCTGAAGATCTACAGTGTTTGCAATTTCTAATATTAGTACTTTGTAGAGGGATAATCTGGGGTGAAGACATGAGGCAAAGAGCAAAATGTTGAAATGTCATAATCCAAAATAAAGCAGAAAATCTAGACAAAATACAAATTTGGCACAGCCTTGTCCATTGTTTTCATAAAGGTGCTTAACAGAGAATTTAACACAGGAGAAATATTTAGTGTTTAAAGAGGGATTAAGACGGAATGTAAATAGAGTGACACTGATGAAGCACCAGGCCAGAAGGGAGGGAGGGAGGGAGAGGGAGAGAGAGAGCTATATTTTTGGCTTTATTCATGGGTTGCAGATGACATCACAGTACATATAGCCGCCATATTAGGTACCTCCTCAGTATTCAAACACACAACTCAAATTCAAAACTCAAAAAGTGTACTTATGACATTTTTTATTGTTTCTGTCAACACTTGTAGTCCCCATTTACATATTAAAATGAAAGAAATGTAAATATGGATCCTTGACCCATTTATGTGAGTCACGTTTGTAAGCTGAGCTGGTTGTTTGTGTCAGGTAAGAAGAGGAGCTTGGGCAGTGTCACGATAAAAACGATAAAACATTCTCGAACGATCTGTTCCACTCTCAGAGCGCAGGAACAGCACAATCAGATTATTTATCAAGTGGAAAAGACTGAGACAAAGGAATATGTGTATGTTTGTGTATGTAGTCTCTTGCACACTAAAAACACTGGAGTGAAATAACATGATTACTGAAGCTTGCATATGATCTGTGTGTGAATAACTCACTCAGATTCTGCAGAGGAGAAAAACACATTAGAGTGTGATGTGCTAACAGTTTTCCATTAGATCCTATGATGAAAATGCTAATGTGGCTAATGTGGTCTTTTTCTTCTCATTATACTACACAGTGCAATCCTTTAATCCTGTGACATAGAGAGGAGGTGGGATTCTGTGCTCCTTGGTGTTGTAAACTCTCTCCAGTACAGGAAGAGGAGCTGGGCAAGAGCTTTAAAAATTTATCAGTTTTTCCCATTCATTTACAGAAGTGCTGTGCTCTAAAACCAATCAATTGGCACCCAAACATTACATCACTGCAACACATGAATAGTCATATCAATAAAGTTATATTGAACTGAGTAAGAGTGAGAGACATTAACACAATAAGAGAATACAGTTTTTCTCAGTCGATTTGGTTCATTTCTCACATCAGAATTGAAATTCTGAAAACTATTCATACAATCTCCACGTCTCCTTGTCACTTGTGCACATCATAATAGCATTTCTCATTGTGCTTCTCATTTTGCAAATGCTTTAGTACATTCATGCCAATGGTCAAGTACAATGATCTGCTGTTTTTTACATTATCAGTTGCTTATGTCCAAAACATTTAGGCTTTGGGTCATCGCCTCGGTCACTACATGCAAAAGTGCTGAACATGTTCTCATAATCTCTCAGACATCATTTTTACATTTCTATGAAACTTTTTTGGTAAATTTAGGTCATTTATCCTAAATTGATGATGTACAATCAATCATCCAAGGTGAATCTTGGCGTTCAGGTAAAAAGGGGAATTTGTGAAGGTTTAGATCAAACAATAACCAAACAGCTTACAGCTCTCAATGACACCACCAGCAACATCTGTTTCTTGTCCAAAATGAACATTATATGTACTTCATTACTCCTTTTCTGCTTCAGTGTATCATAGAGCTGGAATCAGGAGAACCGCTCCACACTTTTATACCTGTAAGAGGCTTCAAACTTGAAAAATGCAGAAGGCGTAGTTGAAGCATCACTGGCGAAAGGGCTACCACTGATGTACACTGATGTCTGTGTAAGTTTGTATTTTGTATGTAACACATATCGTTTCAATTGATAAACCACAGAATATCCAGCATTTCTGTAATCAAGAGCTGAAAACATGACAGTATTTTGAGTGAGGTACATGCTTTTGCAGGTGTTTCATTGAGTTTTGATGTTTGCACTGTTTTGAGAAATGCACTTGTTGTGATGAGAATGTAAATCATGATGTGAGAAATGTACCAAATCGACTGAGAAAAACTGTAAAAGAGTTAGGGAGACCATAGAGAGAGAGAGAGAGAGAGAGAGAGAGAGAGAGAGAGAGAGAGAGAGGGACAGAGAGAGAGAGAGTGAAAGAGAGACAGAGAGAGAGAGTAAGTGAGTGATTGAATGAGACAGAGAGAGTGAGTGAGTGAGTGAGTGAGTGAGTGAGAGAGAGACTGAGTGAGTGAGTGAAAGAGAGACAGAGAGAGAGAGTGAGTAAAAGAGAGAGAGAGAGTGAGTAAAAGAGAGAGAGTGAAAGAGAGACAGAGAGAGAGAGAGAGTAAGTGAGTGATTGAGTGAGTGAGACAGAGAGAGTGAGTGAGTGAGTGAGTGAGTGAGTGAGTGAGTGAGTGAGAGAGAGACTGAGTGAGTGAGTGAAAGAGAGATAGAGAGAGAGAGTGAGTGAGAGACAGAGAGAGAGTAAGTGAGTGAGTGAGAGAGAGTGAGTGACAGAGAGACACAGAGACAGAGAGAGAGAGAGTGAAAGAGAGACAGAGAGAGAGAGTGAAAGAGAGACAGAGAGAGAGCGAAAGACAGACAGAGATAGAGAAAGTGAGTGATTGAGTGAGTGAGACAGAGAGAGTGAGTGAGTGAGTGAGTGAGAGACTGAGTGAGTGAGTGAAAGAGAGACAGAGAGAGAGAGTGAGTGAGAGACAGAGAGAGAATGAGAGAGACAGAGAGAGAGTAAGTGAGTGAGTGAGAGAGAGTGAGTGACAGAGAGACACAGAGACAGAGAGAGAGTGAGTGAATGAGAGAGACGGAGAGAGAGAGAGAGAGTAAGTGAGTGAGTGAGAGAGAGAGACAGGGAGTGAGAGAGAGAGTGAGTGAAAGAGAGACACACACAGAGAGAGAGAGAGAGAGAGAGAGAGAGAGAGAGAGAGAGAGAGAGAGAGAGAGAGTGAGTGAGTGAGTGAAAGAGAGACAGAGAGAGAGTGAGTAAGTGAGTAAGTGAGAGAGTGAGTGAGTGAGAGAGAGAGTGAGAGAGTAAGTGAGTGAGAGACAGAGAGAGAGAGTGAGTGAGTGAGAGACAGAGAGTGAGTGAGTGACAGAGAGAGAGAGAGAGAGAGTGAGTGAGAGACAGACAAAGAGAGAGTGAGTGAGAGACAGAGAAAGAGAGAGTGAGTGAGAGACAGAGAGCGAGAGAGAGAGGACTGTATTCAGTGTGTTTGTGTGAGATAGCATCAGTGCTATGTGGGTGGTGAGAGGGTTGGTGGGGGATGTTGAGGGTCTCTGGTAGTGTTAATGTCTCCTGCTCAAGGATTTGGAGGCACAGATGGACACAGACATGCTTTCTGTCAGGTTCCATTAAAAATCAAAGGCTCTGAAAGAGCATTCAGACCTCACGCTCTGAACCATAGCTGGCACTTCACCTCCAGCAAAACACATCCAGCAGAGCAGGCCTCAGACCCTCAAGTCGAGGCTGCATGTGGTCCTTTATGGAGAGGACGAGGACCGTATCAGAACAACATGTTTAGAAGTTGCTTTCCAGGCTGGAGAGATTACAGAGAGAGACGCCTTCCATCCACAGCAGAGCGTGGGAGAATGAGAAATGAGGATTTAACAGCGCCAGTGTTTAGATGACTTTGAGAGGGTTTTTTCCCCCCTTCACACAGCCTCGGCTAAATTATCCAAACACGACCACACTGGCATTCATTTGCACATTATCCCCCCTAAAAGCAGTTTATCTTGGCCACACAGTGACAGTGTTGTTCCTGGGAGATGCCCAGCAGATAGCTGGCCCAACATTGGAAATCCCACCCTGCAGTGTTCTGTTCTCTGATATTAAAATGGACTGGAAGATCAGCGATTGGGGTGTTGGGGCCTGGCTGAGGTTCTAGAAATCAGACAGACTGGATCCTGAACCCCTTCTGCACTGAACAGCTGTTTGCTTTATTACACCTGAACCCAGAATGTTTAAAATGTCCCTAATGTCCTTAACTGAAAGGTTTCTTAATGTTTCCAGATTTTTTTAAGTTGGAAGAACATCCCCACTCCCTTAAAAAATCATACATACATACTAGTGTATTTCACATATGCATTACATGTGAAGTTACATATTTCAAACCTTTTTTCGCTATAATGTTGAAACTGAGCTAAAAGTCATACTATAGTAGTACAAACCGGATTCCAAAAGTTGGGACACTAAACAAATTGTGAATAAAAACTGAATGCAATGATGTGGAGATGCCAACAGCTAATATTTTATTCAGAATAGAACACAAATCACATTTCAAAAGTTTAAACTGAGAGAATGTATCATTTTAAGGGAAAAATATGTTGTTTCAAAATTTTATGGCGTCAACAAATCCCAAAAAAGTTGGGACAAGGCCATTTTTACCACTGTGTGGTACCACTGTGTGGCACCCCCCCTTCTTCTTACAACACTCAACAGACGTCTGGGGACAGAGGAGACCAGTTTCTCAAGTTTAGAAATAGGAATGCTCTCCCATTCCTGTCTAATACAGGCCTCTGTTCAATCGTCTTGGGCCTTCTTTGTCGCACCTTCCTCTTTATGATGCGCCAAATGTTCTCTATAGGTGAAAGATCTGGACTGCAGGCTGGCCATTTCAGTACCCGGATCCTTCTCCTACGTAGCCATGATGTTGTGATTGCTGCAGAATGTGGTCTGGCATTATCTTGTTGAAAAATGCAGGGTCTTCCCTGAAAGAGATGACGACTAGATGGGAGCATATGTTATTCTAGAACCTGAACTTAGTTCTCTGCATTAATGGTGCTTTTCCAGACATGCAAGCTGCCCATGCCACAAGCACTCATATAACCTCATACCATCAGTGATGCAGGCTTCTGAACGGAGCGCTGATAACAACTTGGGTTATCCTTGTCCTCTCTGGTCCGGATGACATGGCGTCCCAGTGTTCCATAAAGAACTTCAAATTGTGACTCATCTGACCACAGAACAGTTTTCCATTTTGCCACACTCCATTTTAAAAGACCCCTGGCCCAGTGCAAACGTCTGAGCTTGTGGAGCTTACTTAGAAATGGCTTCCTCTTTGCACTGTAGAGTTTCAGCTGGCAACGGCGGATGACACGGTGGATTGTGTTCACTGACCATGCTTTCTGGAAGTATTCCTGAGCCCATTCTGTTATTTCCTTGACAGTGGCATTCCTGTTTGAGGTGCAGTGACGTTTAAGGGCCCGGAGATCACGAGCATCGAGTAGAGTTTTAAGGCCTTGACCCTTACGCACAGCGATTGTTCCAGATTCTTTTAATCTTTTGATGATGTTATGCACGGTTGATGATGATAACTTAAAAGTCTTTGCTATTTTATGCTGGGTAACACCATTCTGGTATTTCTGCGCAACAATGGTGGGATTGGTGATCCTCTTACCATCTTGGCTTCAGAGAGACACTGACACTCTGAGAAGCTCTTTTTATACCCAGTCATGTTGTCAATTGACCTAATTAGTGTTAATTGGTCTTCCAGCTGTTCATTAAATGCTAAATTTCCTTTTTGCAGCCACTTATTGCTACTTGTCCCAACTTTTTTGGGATTTGTTGACACTGTGAAATTTTGAATCAACATATTTCTCCTTTAAAATGTTACATTTACTCAGATTAAACTTTTGGTCTGTCATCTATGTTCTATTACGAATAAAATATTGACATTTGCCATCTCCACATCATTGCATTCAGTTTTTATTTTTTTTATTTATATTTGTTTAGTGTCCCAACTGTTTTGGAATCCGGTTTGTAGTATCAGTACTACTAGTAGTAGCAATGGTAAAGAATAGGAAATGGAGGAAAACTGAACTATTTTCTAACAGACCAAACATGGCTCTCATAGGCACACAGTATTTCTTTCTCACTCAAGTATGTTTCCACTTGCCACATTGCCTTGATGCATCATATTGATATCAATATAAGTGTTTACTTGTGTCAAGCAAAGCTTCACCTATTGAAAAAGTTTGGCATACTCAAACTTTACGCAAATTAATGAATCCACTGTACTGCCAACTGTGCAGTTTTTAATTATGCAATTTAGTACAGTTGTAGAAATTGGTGAGGGTACATGCTTCTTCATCACAAACAGCTTTCTCCTGTTTTGCCTGAAGCCTGAAGGAAGAGAAGAGCTGCAGTGTTGGCTGTAAATTAATGTCCATTTCTATACAATAATGAAATGTCCTGGTTTTGACTCTGATGATTTGGAGGGGAGATATTTGACTGGGTGTAATTTAAATGGTTTGAGCAAGAAATCAAAATGTTAAACATATTGCATTTGTGGGTTGCTAAAGGAAATTAAGCTAAGCTAACTTTGTAGCTCAAAAATGTCTACAGTTTGGGGGGGTTTTTTGTACATTGTCCTAATATGTTAAATAAAATAAGAAATAGTAAATACAGTATCAGACTGTTTACTTCCTCAGACACGTTCAGTATGAGGACTGCTTTCATTTACATAAATAAACATGAAACTGAAATACCCACCTGCAGTCAGCAGAGAGAACTTTTTTGCCTTATTCTGTTGATTTTTCAGTTCACATAAGGTCATTTTTAAATGATGGATTACAGACAAATTCATTTCAGCTTTAATTCACTGTATCAGGTATCGAATACACCAAGTTGACTTTCTCTTTAAACAATCTGAGGGATTTCAAAAATGACTTTAGAAGCTTCTGACTAGAGTTGTGCCCTTTTGGCTCTTGATATAGGGAAAAGACCAGACGTTAGAAACAAAACATTTGTGAACCTCCATAAGTCTGGTTTCTCCTTAAGAACAATTATGAAAGAAGTAAAAGTACTAAAAGCAACTGTACAAACAGTTGCATGTAAATCTAAGAAATTTGGGACAACACAGACAAATTATAATCCAGGGCTTAACAAATTATGACATAAATGTGAACCAGTGATACTTTTCGTCAACGAATAAAAATGAAAATAAAAAAACTTTCTCAAAGCACCTTAAGCTGCCCTGCCACACTGGTGAAGTGTCACTCCTGCAGATTGGACGGGAAAGAAGAAGCGATTTAAGGAGTAATTTCACTTTTGCTGCCACAGAAAACAAAAGAGAAATGCAAAGTTTGTGAATTGAAAATAACTGGGAAAAACACGACAAACCTCAAGAAGCACTTGAGTTCTCACCAACACCATATTTACAAAAAGGTAAGCTAATGTAGACAATGTAGCTAGCTAACTAGATAGTTGCTGTAGATATTTAACTAGCTAGTTAATGGCAATGAATATGTATACTGTTTGCTATGTTTCATGTTTCATTTTTTCATTTTTCAATGTCTAAAGGGGAAATGTGTAATCCTCCAGAGACTCCAGAGGGTTATGTCTGTAACTCAAGTTAGGACACTTAAATGCAGTGCCACCAAATACTCATAAATATAAGTATATAAACTTATGTTCCATTGAAAATATGAAATAATAAGACCTGAAATAAATTCTACATTCTGTAGAAATAAAGTACCCAATTTATCTCAAACATGTAACAGATGATAAGAAATGTCTAAAATATTTGACACTAACATATTAAAATAATGTTCATATAATGTCACACATAAACCTTTTTGGCAAAGTATTTTCATTTTTTTTTAACTGCTGAGTCTTGTTTCATTGTATCCTCTTTGGTTTTCCTGTGTTTTGACCCCTGCCTGTTTAGTGGTTTTGATTTATGGATGTATCTGGACTAATGTTGCCTGTCTTTGTTTTGACCCCTGCCTGTTCTGATGATGAGGTTTGGATTACCTCAAATACATCCACTCTGAACATGCAGCCTGCTTCAACACGTTTATTACAGTTTTAAATTGTAGTCTCAAATTTACCTTCCCCTGCATTTAGAAAACATATTTTGTTATTATGATAATTTTCTTGCCTCTCATTACTTGTTCTTATTTTTATACATCTCTTTTAGCTGATCCTGAGCTTCAGTTCACTAGACTGACTAACATCCCACAGGCTCAGGAACAGAACAGACCTGCAAATCTAATCTTCCAAATTACAACACACCTGATTCAGAATAAAGGACTCAAACACAATCATAATGTATAAAGTAGGAGCGTATGCTTTTGCAGATCCTTGTACCACAGTGGTTGTTAAAAAACACTGACAAAGTGCAGACTCAGTATACAGACTAGCAGATATAAAACATCTTGGCCATACAAAGAAAAAAAATGCCAGTAGTTTTAACAGGAAAATGTAGAACAATTTCTTAACAAAATGTTTGTCTTTTGTTCTTAAATTCTTTTTCCAGTTGAAGTGACATGTTGTGATTTTCACAGTTATACTCAAAAAAGTTCCTGTTTCATATTTTATTATTCTTTAATATCTCAAACTCAGGTTTTGGCAAAACAAATGTACCATTATTGGCCAGTGGTACAACAGCAAAAGTAAAAGAAAAAGATCTCAGAATGTGGAGCAGTCCAAAGCTCCACCACGTGTCTGTACTGCATGGAAAACACAACACACACAACACATTAGCAAAACAAAGGATTGGGAAAAAAGAGACAAGAGTAAAGGAAATACTCTCTCTCTCTCTCTCTCTCTCTCTCTCTCTCTCTCTCTCTCTTCCTCTCTCTTTTATGAAAAATCGTAGATACTCCTGGCAAAGTTGCATTATAATTGAAAATGCCTTAACCTACCCGCTACAGAGAGTACAAATTCAAACATAAAATGTACAAAAGTTATGACATATTAAATATCTAATGTTTTATATTTTTTCAGTATGTTTAAATTCAGCAAATAAACATAAACTTTGGACTAAAATGTGCAGATAATACCACATTTAAGTCTTCCCAAATCAACAAGACATGCTATTTTATCCAAGAGTGGCCAAACCTTTGAGTTTGACTGTGTAATATATGTAATACTTATAGTAATATGTTTTTACTAAATTGAGCCCAGTCTGTCATAAGTTGAGCTTCTGAACTGTGTTTTAGGTAAAGAAAGTCTAAATATTGATAACAATGTTACATGTAAGGGGTCTAAAAGCACCTCTGTACAGTACTGTATATAGAATGACCTGTCACGAACATTGCATCTCCCATCCTTCTTCCTAACAGGACTTACAGTGTGAAGCATCACACAGTGATGTGTGCGTGTTTGGCGTCAGAGTGGATGCAGGGCAAGCTGGTCAGCCACATTAAAGAAGGCTCGCTGAATGCTGGGGGTTTCAGTAAACATTTCACTAGCTGAGCTTCATCACATGTCTGGCGAGTGCCCAGATGCTATGCTGCTGACATTAAGCATTGCTGGGTGCATAATAACGGCAGTCTTCTGCTGCTCTGCCATTTGCTCTGGCCAGCCCTGGTGACCCGGCCTTCAGTCGCCTTCCGCTTTGGAACGCTAATCCTGCTAACCTCGTCAAAGCCACCATGCCTCATTCACAACAAGCGGATGACTCTCAGAACGCCAGCACACTATAAATAGCCACTTCATTGAGGCCCAGTGAGGTGAATGGGATGGGGGGGTTGTGGGGGAATTGTAAACAGCAGGCACAGTTGTAAGCATTTCAGGAGAAAAAAGAGTTAAAAACAACTAAAAGAACTCAGAACATCAGAAAGGAAAACTAATAAAGAAAGAATGTGACAGTTTGTTACATCTACATGTTTCATAAGCACCTTTAGATTGAAAGTCAGCAACTATTAGATCACACAAACTGTTTGCTTAAGAGCCGTGCTCTGGCCCATAAAGTGAACAAACAGTTGTTTCGGAGCAGGACGTGAACAATGGCTGTGGGGGGAACATGCCTGATGTTGGGCAGCAGCCCAGGCTGTCAGTGTGTGTGGAGAACAGGCTTGATTCATTGATCATTAATTCAGTTTACTAACACTGATTTACAGGCAGGCAGCGCCCTGGGCCCACTCTGGCATAGATTAAAAGGTCTGGCATGGAAACCATGCCTTCTACCCCCTCTAGAGCAGGAAAAAACATCCAAAATAAATCAAAGGAATTATTCAGTGGCCATCATGTCATCCCAAGACCGCAAAACAAAGACGTGTGACGTCTTAATCAGTTCTGTTGTCCTCTCCTGTACTTCATAAAAACTATTTTAATTTCAGAAAAGTTCTAATGCCCTAAAGCACTTGTTTTATATGAGGTTTGAGGGCGTCATGGATAACCGTGTAACTATCAATTTCTTCCAGCAGAAAACGTTTTGAGAAGGAAAGCTTACACTACAGTAACAAGTTTTCCTTCTCCAGGAAAATAAACCTTTCTTACATTTACACTTACTCCTGCGATGGTAAATAGGTTTCTTTTTTCAACAAGCTAAGCATGCTATTGTGTGCTTACTTGAACTAGTTGACCTCCTAATCAATCTGTTTTCATGATGTCTACAAATAACCTCATAGATTCTATCCTTGAGGATGGAGAAGATGGAGAAAGAACAAGACTTAGAGAACATATAGCTTCAGCTGCTCCTTCTGCACTAATATCCTTCTCTGTTCTCTGTTTTTTATTTAATGCAGAAAGCCTGACTACGATCTCAGGCCTAACCCCTGTTCCTGACATCCTTTATACACCCCCGCCCATTATTTACACTAACACACTGCAAAACACAAAAACAAAGGAACATTTGGGCCGTTCCACGCTTACGTACAATCCTTTCTCACAACGGAACCAGACCCAGCAGGGAACGTGAGAATTTCGATTGGCTTTTTGTCCCAAATAGCACAACTTTGATGTCTTTGTTCTGTTTGGACAAGATGAAATTTTCTTGAACTTTCTGGAACTATAAAATGGGTTTAGAAAAAAACCAGTCAAAGTAAAAGTCACGACATTAAGAAGCACAGACGGGCTCTTTCAGCAGCCAGCAGAAAAATACAAGGAGGTGCTTCAGGCCTGAAGGCCGTGATACCTGATCATCAAACCACCGCCAATTAGAGCATTAGGAGAAGTCATTTATTTTGCCTATGTTAAAAAAGGTGCTAAACTCTATGAACCATTCCCTCATACCCTGCTGAAATTTCATCCTGAGTGAGTGCGGCCCCACTGAGTGAGAGACAGAGGGATATTGAGGGGGCCTGAGAGAAAGAGAGAGAGCGCGAGAGGGAGAGATGGGCTCAAGGGATTTGACCCACTGGTTGAGACCCTGCCAGGCTTAGGCTAATCTGAGAAACACCAGGCAATTTTTCTCCCCCTTCCCTCATTTTTTTCCTTTCTCTGTTTGCACGACCTCCTCCACAAGCTTGAGAAGAATATTTGGAGCAAGTCTTCACTCTAGATCTATCCATGAAAGCTTTGAGATCAGCATATAAGGTATCCGTAGTGGATTATATGAAGGGGTATGTCAAAGAAAGGGAGGGGTGAACAAAGAATGAGGAACTCCCCAGTGATGACCTTAAGGTCTAATCACCAACTGCTCCTAGAGATGACCTCGAAGGTTCAGTCTGAAAGAGTGTTTTGGTTGCCTCAGAGGGCTAGCACTTCATTTAGTAAGCAGTAACTATCTGTTGTGACTTGTGTGTTATGTATACGTATGCAATTTATTATGCACTTAAATTATATACGATCACTATTGTAAGAAAAGGTTTGTGAAATGTAAAAACCAACTGACAATTTTAAATGTTCTCCAAAGAAGTTACAAGGTTTCAAGATAACAGTGAAGACATGTAATAGCATGTGTAGTCTTCTTGCTGTCTAAAGTTCTCCCCTCCTTAGTCTTTCCTAAGTAAGATCTTAACATCTGATGAAGAATTTAAAGAATGGAACCCTTATGTGTTCATTCGGTCTTATTCCAGAGCTGCAGAAGCCAAACTGCTCCATTTTCCATCATCCATCATCTCGTCATCTCAGCGCAACAACAATACCTGAACACACAATCCAAGCAATGTGTGAGCCTCCGTGCAGGGACAGTGATGAAAGAAAAACTCAACCAGCTAGCAAGCCTGTGACTTTGTCCAAAGCCAATCAGTGGAGAAAATACCCAGCCGAGGTGATGGCTTGGTGGAAAGCAACCGTCAAATATTCAGGATGTTAATGAGATCTTCCAGAACGTCACAATCCCATCAATCATTTAAACAAGCCTCACAGTGGAATTATGCAAGGATCATTACATGTGCATTAACACAACTGTTCCACTCTGTTCATACATAGAAGGTCAGAAAGAATCTTTACTTTCAGTTATTCCAAGTATAACCATCTTTTCCAATGATTTGGCTCTTCAGTTAGATAGCTCACAATATCATCTGCAGGTTCTGTTTGACTATCTGGGCTTCAAGTAAAAGATACAACTTGGTTTGGTCAAGGATCCAATTGTTTGTTCAATGTGGTGTCCAATGTATTTTATAAAAAGTCTAGCTTTGATTTTAAGGGAAATATAATGTATCTGAATCATATAAAATAATGCCAGTAGATGCTTTACCCAGTTTTATATCATCACTGCTAGACATTAGTAATCTTCCCAAGTCCATCATTACAGCTTGTTTGTACGTTCCTTGTCATTTTCACACTATTTAGCTGGTTGTTACATTGTGCCTGCCAGTCTCTTCATTAAATAAATACTCCTGCTTTACCTGGCAAAAAACCAGTTTACATTTGAAACTTAATGCTGAGACCTATTTGACAAACAGCACCATCTGCTGGTCATTCATCTTCTTAAAAAACTTTTCATGTGTTACAGAGCATTAACCAAGGTCCATTGGTGAAGCTTATAACATATAACAGCTTGAACTGATACGTACATACTGTAATAAATGTATTCAAAGGTAATTTTCATGTTTACAACATAAAGCTCCTATAAAATTGCTTTGATTGGCTCGAAATCAGCTCAAAACTCAAATCCACCAACTTTTTGAGACACAGAGCTAGTCTATATCTGTAAGATCTAAATCTTTATTTATTTTGTGTAATGAGAGGGTACAGTACATGGACAGCTGAAGTAAACTATAGTGTACACATCACATTCAGTTCATCAGGTCATTTTGCCATTTGCAAGAGAACTAAAATATTCGATGCAAAAAAATACTGTTTAGTATGAGTATAAAGGCCTTAATGATGAAAAGTGTTCTGTTGCCAGCTTAATCCATCCCCAGTGGTTGCAGGGATGTGGAATATTTTACTCCAGTGTCTTAAATACCCTAAAAAACCTAGGCTGCATTTATCACATCTCATCCAACCTTACTTCCTAATGGATGTAACTGCACAGGTAACTAGTTTTAGATCAGCAGTCACATTTCAAACCCTGATAAATAAGTTCCTGAACCACGAAGCAAAATGCATCATGATCCAAACCTGTAACCAATCCCTGGGCCTAGAGCAGGACTGGAAAGGGAAGAGGATATTTCATACGACAGCCATCCACAGGCCTCCAACAACAACACCTCGGAACAAGTCGGAAATTCCTCCTCCTCCAGTGCTCTCTCTGCTGGAACACACCAATTGCTTAATCCAGCACTTGTAATGAGCTCATTTCACAATGTCATGTGCAGCTTTATTCACTCCTCCAGTTTTGACAAATTGAACTCTGCTGTCTCCCCGGGTTACGGGAATGAAAACAACCAAGTCAATCTTGTTCTTTTATTTTTTTATTCTCACAATGACCCCCCACTCAAGAAACAACATCAGTGATGTTTATGTATGTAAGTTTAGATGTAGAGAGCCAAAGGTTGCCAAAGAGGAAATGCATGTATTTTATACTATATGTGCTGATGAAATGAAGGTGATGATGCAGAAACTAGACCTGTAGACACTATAAAAGTGAATATTACAGTTTGGAAGGGTCTGATCAAACCCCTCTAAAGACAAAAGGTTAGGGGTGCTAAAAATCATAAATGAGAACTGTGTAGACAAACATGACTATAGAAAGAGTTTAACATCCCCACTGTGGACAATACCTTCATAACTTTTGTCACTAGATGCCTTGCAGGCATCCTAACAGTTTCCTGAAAAGTGGAGTTCAACAGAGCATGCAGACATTTTAAGGGAGATTCCTAACCACAAGGGGTGAAAAGGTTTAGTTTGAAGGAAACTTCAAACTGTGTAGGGAGCAGTGTAGCCAGCAGTGAACAGTTCACCACTGTACAGGAAGTTGATAGGCCCATCAGATTCACTTTGACAATGTGATTGCACGCAATGGAATATGACCTCCACCGTGAGAACATGTGCCAGAAGTGGTGGGCAGCCCTATCCACAGTGTCCGGGGAGCAGTTGGGGGTTAGATGTCTTGCTGAAGGTCACTTCAGTCATGACCTCCCTGGGGATCGAACTGATGACCTTCCGGTCACAAGATCAGCCCCTAACCACCAGGCCAAGGCTGTCCGAGTCACTGTTTTGTTTGCCTATATGGTGTCTTTTAAATGTATCCCACTAAATTTCACTGTTGATTAAATTAACTTTTTTACTTCTTAGATATAACTAAGTCAAATCAGTGTTTTTAAATCACTGGGTTTAAACCAGCCTCACTTCTGATCAATGTGTTCTTCTTAGATCATGATGATGTTGCTGGGCATTCTGAAAGATAGTGGAGATCTCATGATCAGAGTAGGGAATATAAAGGCCTGATTAGGGACCCTGTGAAATATAACATAGCTCCTCTCAGGCTCTCAGGCGCTGCTACACCTAATGTGGTCAATTCCTTCCGCTCCGGAGTGGGTCTTCCTGCAGTTGACACCAGACCTGCTGCACACTTACATCTACTACTAGAAATGATCGGACTGAAGCTCTAATGCTACTACATTTACTGCATGTTTACATTTAACTAAGGATGTAAATCTCTACCAGTATCAGTAGTTTGATCAGAGGAGGATGGATCCCCTTTGTGAGTCTGGTTCCTCCCAAGGTTTCTTCCTCCAGCCTTGAGGTAGTTTTTCCTTGCCACTGTTGCCTCGGCTTGCTCACATTGGGCTTAGAATCAAAATGTCTGATACTGATTATGTAAAGCTGCT
>BRDA01042814.1:6872-18576 GCA_036984385.1 Crenuchus spilurus
GTGTCTATGTCGAATCTCACCGGCACCGTGCGCGGCGAGTCCGGCTTTGAGTTGTTTGCCATGGCTTTTTTTGTGCAGTTTCGGTACCGTTTGTTGAGTTTCGGCCTGAGCGGCGCGTGCCACGGCCACTCTAAGCTGTATCTGTGAAAGCGAAACTTTGGGGGCGGTTTCCTCACAGCTTTAAAAAGGCAGTCTGGTGAAGCTGATTTCCTAAATTGCTGCGGACAAGGTCACCGATCACATCAGGAACACAGCACCACCAGACTGCTCTTGTTTTGGGCTATAATTGCAAACTAAACGCACTGTTTAGTGCGGTTTTGGTACCATTTGTTGAGTTTCGGCCTGAGCGGCGTGTGCCATGCCCACTCTAAGCTGTATCTATGAAAGCAAAACTTTGGGGCGGTTTCCTCACAGCTTTCAAAAGGCGGTCTGGTGAAGCTGATTTCCTAAATTGCTGCGGACAAGGTCACCGATCACATCAGGAACACAGCACCACCAGACTGCTCTTGTTTTGGGCTATAATTGCAAACTAAACGCACTGTTTTGTGCAGTTTCGGTACCGTTTGTTGAGTTTCGGCCTGAGCGGCGCGTGCCACGGCCACTCTAAGCTGTATCTGTGAAAGCGAAACTTTGGGGCGGTTTCCTCACAGCTTTAAAAAGGCAGTCTGGTGAAGCTGATTTCCTAAATTGCTGCGGACAAGGTCACCGATCACATCAGGAACACAGCACCACCAGACTGCTCTTGTTTTGGGCTATAATTGCAAACTAAACGCACTGTTTAGTGCGGTTTCGGTACTGTTTGTTGAGTTTCGGCGTGAGCGGCGCGTGCCACGCCCACTCTAAGCTGTATCTGTGAAAGCGAAACTTTGGGGAGGTTTCCTCACAGCTTTAAAAAGGCGGTCTGGTGAAGCTGATTTCCTTGCACGCCCACTCCAAACTCACACCAGCTGTGGACAATCCACCTATTTAAACACTCTAAACCGCCGAAGCGTTAGCTGAGGCGTCAGCTGTTGTGTGCAGCCCACCTCGTGTGCAGCCCACCTCGTGTGCAGACCAATTTGGGTAAAGACCTGCGAGTCTACCTGTGCGAGTCCACCGAGCAAGGCCACCAACAAGGCAGCCAGTCCTACTGCCTCAGCCATGTGCTATCAGTACATCCCCGTTATCGCTGGGACCTACAGAAAGCGCAGAACTCTATACCGGCACCAAAACCATGCTAACCTCAGGCCAGTATCGCAGACCTCTCCCACTTTCACTACTCTTTCCGTGGGTTTGTGGAACTGCCAGTCAGCTGTGAACAAGGCTGACTTCATTGCCTCCTATGCAAATCATTTATCTCTGCAACTACTGGCTCTGACGGAAACTTGGATCAAACCAGAAAATACTGCTACACTGGCGGCACTATCAAATAATTATTCCATCAGCCACACCCCTCGCCCGTCCGGACGAGGTGGAGGCACAGGCTTGCTAATTGCTAACGGCTTACAATATACCACTCTACTACCCTCAACCACATATACCTCTTTTGAATACCATGCCACACTGGTTAGCTCACCAGTCAAACTTGGTATTATTGTCATTTATCGTCCCCCTGGGCAACTGGGCGAATTTACTAATGAACTAGACATGTTACTGTCTTCCCTTCCAAAGCATGAGTGTCCCATGCTCATTCTAGGTGACATGAATATCCACCTTGACTGCCCCGGCTCTACTGATTTCAAATCTTTCATGTATTCCTTCGATCTAGAGCTGGTCTCCAGCCCCCGACTCATAAAGCGAGGAAAAATTTAGATCTAATTTTCACACGTTATTGTGATGCTGACTCACTAACGGTCACTCCTGTTCATGTATCAGACCACTTCTTTATTCATTATGGTAACTTTCCGACGCAATCTCAAATACCTTTGTGTAGAGCAATACTCATCGCTGGTCACCAATACTATGCCTACACTGGGCTGATTCTCCGCTCTCAGTGTAAACACTGCCACAAACACGCTCTGCTCCACGCTGAGCTCTTGTCTAGACAGATTCTGTCCAATGACATCACAAACTATCCGCAGTAACAAGCCACAGCCATGGCTTAAAAATGAATCCCTCAGGGGGTTACGCTTAAAACTCTGGGCTGCCGAAAGGAAATGGCAAAAAAAGCGTATCATGTCAGACCTATCAAGTTACCAGTTACTCTTGGCTTCATTCTCAGACTGCCTCACAACTGCCAAAACTGACTTCTATCACAATAAGATCGGTTCTCTGACAGACTGTTGGAAATTATTCACAGCATTCAGATCGCTGCTGAACCCTCCAGCTGCTCCTCTGCCTACCTGCCTCACAGCTGAAATCTTTGCCTCGTTTTTCACCGTGAAAGTGACGGCCATCAGTAGCCAGTTCACTGACCCACCTACTGCCTCTGTTACTCAATCTATTTTGACCAAGAGAATCACATTCTCTTCATTTACTCCTCTCTCTGAGGAGGCACTAGCCCTCCTAACATGTAGCCACCCTACTACATGCCCGCTTGATCCGATACCAACAGACCTACTACTAACTATTGCACCTACCATTATTCCAGCCATGACACATGTGATGAACAATTTCCAGCAGTGAATTCCCGTCTGCCTTCAAACAGGCTCAGGTGACACCATTACTTAAAAAGCCCTCACTCAACCCTGCCCAGGTTGACAACTATCGGCCAGTTTCGCTACTGCCTTTCCTCTCGAAGGTCATAGAAGTGCACAATCAGGTCTCTGACTTCCTCACCCAGAACGACCATCTCGATCACAACCAATCTGGTTTTAAAAAAGGACACTCTACTGAAATGGCTCTGTTGTCCGTCACAGAAGCCTTAAAAACTGCCAGAGCCACCGGACACTCCTAAGTGCTCATACTGCTGGACCTGTCAGCAGCCTTTGACACAGTCAATCACGACCTCCTATTATCTATGCTTTCAAACATGGGTATCTCGGATACACCACTATCATGGTTCAGATCCTACCTCGCTGAGCGTTCATTTAAAGTTTCATGGCTAGAACAGCTGTCCTCTTTGCACTCATTGTCCACCGGAGTGCCCCAAGGCTTGGTACTGGGACCCCTTCTTTTTTCCATTTACACCACCTCACTGGGACCAGTTATCCGCTCTATCTGTCATTCCCGCCTGATGATGACTCTTCCATCACGGCGCGGATATCTCACTGCCTCTCAGATATATCCTCATGGATTAAGAATCACCACCTACAACTTAACCTCCCTAAGACTGAACTACTGGTCTTCCCCGCAAAACAGTCGGTTCAACACAACCTCACCTTGACGATCGACTCTCTCTCACTCTCTCCGTCAAAGGTTGTTAGGAACCTTGGGGTTATGTTTGATGACCAGCTTTCATTCACACATCATGTAGCCTCTGTTGCACAGTCCTGCTGCTTTGCGCTCTATAATATCAGACAAATCAGACCGTTCCTAATGCAACATGCCACTCAACTTTTGGTACAAGCTGTGGTTCTCACGCCTCGATTACTGCAACGCTGTGCTAACAGGCCTCCCAGCCTGCACTATTAAACCACTAAAGATGATCCAGAATGCAGCAGCACATCTGGTTTTTAACCATCCAAAACGGGCACGTCACCCCACTGCTCATTGAGCTACACTGGCTTCCGATTGCTGCCCGGATCAAACACAAAGCCTGCACGATCGCCTATAAGGTGATGACAGAGCAGGCTCCCTCTTATCTGCACTCGCTCTTAAAAGCTTATGTCCATGCCCGGTCGCTGCGCTCCTCCACTGAACGTCGCCTTGCTTTGCCTAACATTCACACAAAGCAACCCAGACTGTTCTCCTCAGTAGTTCCCAGATGGTGGAACAAGCTGCCTACCAACACTAGAGCAGAGGTGTCCCTCACTGGGTTCAAGAAACTCCTAAAATCCGAGCTCTTCAAAGAGCACCTGCTCTAGTGATCCCAAATACTCCCCATGAGTACTGATATGCACTCAGCATTCGATATCCAAATGTTAATTCTAGTATACTAGTACTAGTAAATACTAGTACAACTTTAGTATTTTTCGCATCTGTACTTTCCCACTATTGTAAGTCGCTTTGGATAAAAGCGTCCGCTAAATGCAATGTAATGTAATGTAATTTGTCTCTCATAGTTGAAGTGTACCTATGATGACACTTACTTACTTACTTACTTACTATCTATCCATCCATCCATCCAATTAGTAATGCCTACAGTCATCTGATTGCTCTACAGCATCTCTACTTTCTGAGAAGACTAAAAAAACCTAATCTGCCACTTCACCACCATCTACAGAGGAACCATAGAGTCCAACCTGAGCAGCTGCATTACTGTCTGGTTTGGGAATTGCACTGCATCTGACCACAAGACTCTCCAGCATATAGAGAGGACAGCTGAGAAGATAATTGGGGTCTTTCTCCCATCACTCACAGACATTTACAACAAGTGCTGCATCCAGAAAGTTCTCAGCATTGTGGAAGACCCATCACATCAATCACATGGTCTCTTCACTCTGCTGCCTTCTGGTAGAAGATACCGCAGTATTCGGTCCCTCACTGCCAGACTGTCCAATAGTTTCATCTCTCATGCTGTCAGACTCCTTAACACACACAGACTGACTACATTTGCACATCTCTGTATACTGTCATACTGCACAATCTGTACATTGAACAATTACACAAACGCTGTAGCCTGGAAACTTGCTTCCCATGAGTTAGTCACTCAGTTCCATGTAGCTACTGATCATCATTATATTCGTCCTGTTCTGTAATGTGTCTAGTCAGAGGGCTTGTACTATTGTATAGGTCCTGTACGACTGCATGTTTATTGTATGTTGTCAATGCCTTGTGTTCTGTGTTACAGGTGGTCCTGGAGGAACTTTGTTTTGTTTCATTATGTACTGTATGGTATACATCTGAAATGACCATTAAAACCTCTTGAATCTTGAATTATGACTAAAGACAATTTTAAAACAAACATAACTTGTTGACAGCAAAAGTTTTCAAGTATCTGGTGTATTAACCTACAAAATACACAAACCCTACAACTTTAGACAAATGAACACTCACCAGTAAATGATTGCAATTTGCCCCAAAGCGTTGGATCCTACTGACAGTCCTTCAGAACACAGTTCATATATAAAGAGACTTCTTGTCATTTTTGTAATTTAACTGTGATTCTACAGCCATATAACTCTGTCTCAGCAGACAGTCCCATCAAAACAGCTTCTGATGATGTGAGCTAGCTGTTAGCCAGGGCTAGCCTCTCATTGTCTTACAGAAACTAGCTAGCTAGCTAAGTAGAAAAACATTTCTTTCTTAAAACATTTCTTAAAACAAGTTTTATCAGCACTGAATACAGTTTGTGCAGCTACCATAGCTCAGATACAGACAATGATGAAGAGAACCTCCCAGCTAACAGAGAATGTCATGGAAAATGTTTGGAAAGATTTTTAAGAGGTTCCAAAAAAGTTTGCCTGTAATGTTACAGAAATAATGTTCCTGGAACGTTCAGAAAATGTGATGTCATGTGATTGCATTTTTGGAACATTTATCACAGAACATTCTCAGGTAACAAAACACTAACATTATGGCAATGTCATCATCAGCAAGTCATTTTTATTTGTTCTGAATATGATGGCATCAGCTCACTTGAGCGGGAAAGAGTAGAGAAAGAGTTCATGTAATGTATCTCTTCTAAATAAGCTGTTCATTTTTTATTTATTGTTTCTGGTAACATTTGAAAGCCATGTTTCAAAAAACTGTTTGTTTGTGGTCAGTATTTTAACATATTTTAGGCTATTCATAATGTTCAATTATGTTAAATAAAAATGTTCTAGAAACTTTGAGAAAACCTGACAGATAGAACATTCTAAGAATCAAATTTGTAACATCCAAAAAATGTTCTAATAACCAAAAAATGTTAGCTGGGCATAAAGCAGTGTCTGCTGTGTTTCTCTAAATAGAATAAAACAGGAATAGTTCTCAACAATAAGCAGTGACACAAGTCTGGTGTCAGTTAAATACCTTGCTGTAGTTTATAATCTCAGACATTTATATTTAATAATGTCATGCCCCACTAAGCTTTTAGCGGCCTGCATAAAGAGCTAGCTATTTAGAGTGCATGATTGCTGTTTTGTGGCAAATAAGGCAACAGAAATGTGACTAAGACATAAGACTATTGAAATAAAGTCTTCTATAAGGCATAAGGTATGCAATGTAACCAACCTAAGCCCACCTCCCATCCCTTCAACCACACCCCTCATCTGACATTGATCATGTCCCCAGATTGTTTTTTACAATTCAACCACTGGAGATAATTGACCCTCTTGTTCAGAGCAGAAAACATCAACATGCTTTTTGAAGGCGCCTGAGGCTGTAAATGAAATGTCTGTCACATTTTTAGTCAAAATATCTCGGTAGTTAGTTGTCATATAAGCATATCCAATGCATTTTTAAGACCTGTCTGATGAACAATGTCCTGTACAGAGGGTAGAGCTGAAATTCACACCCAAAGCTTTAGACACACAACAAACAATCAGAAAATTAAATTAAAATGTTATATATTTCTGATTTACTGTTTTGTTCTTACTAATGTTACACTCTATGTATAGCTTCACTAGCTCAACATCACAGTCTCTCTCATCTCTCTCTCAAAATGGTTAATATCCATTAAATATCAAATAAAATATCAGATGAACTCCACTTTTGACTGAAAAACCAACCTACAAAGCTAAATATTATTATTCACCAGTTCTAATTCATATTTCCCATTCCACCTTAAATGGTGCAAGAGTTACAGTCTGAGATTAGCACCACTAATGCTAACTATACATTACAATAAGTATGGCATACCTGGGGATGACTGTAACATCATTAAATTGGAATAAAAAGTTAATAATAAGAAACTAGAAAAGTGCATTTCCTGAAGGAAACGCGGGATGTTGCGCATTGCTAATATGGCCCACAAGCTAAGGTATCCCAGTTGGTTTGTAAGGCGGTTGCTATGGCTCCCAAGGCGGTTGCTATGGGCCCCAAGGCGGTTGCTATGGTCCCCAAGGCCATTGCTATGGCACCCAAGGCAGTTGGTATGGAACCCAAGGCGGTTGCTAAGGCACCCAAGGCGGTTGCTATGGGCCCCAAGGCGGTTGCTATGGCACCCAAGGCGGTTGCTATGGCACCCAAGGCGGTTGCTATGGGCCCCAAGGCGGTTGCTATAGGCCCCAAGGTGGTTGCTATAGGTCCCAAGGCGGTTGCTATGGGCCCCAAGGCGGTTGCTATGGGCCTCAAGGCGGTTGCTATGGGACCTAAGGCGGTTGCCATGTCTCTATTTGAAAATGAATGGGAAGAACGAGGGATGAAAAGATGACAAAAAGAGAAGTGCGGGTCAGTATGGCCCTGCACTAGAGCTCAGTTATCTGTCCTGATGGAGTACATGAATGTTGGTGGCTGTTGGGACACAGAAACTCTGTGGCTTGAGTGTATGTGAAAATGAATGGAAGTCAATGGGAGGAACGAGGGAAGAAAAGATGACAAAAAAAGAAGTGCGGGTCAGTATGGCTCTGGACTAGAGCCCTGTTACCTGCCATGATGTAGTATATCAATTTTGGTTGTTGTTTGGCAAAAGGAAGCCTGGAATTTGATATGGGTGAAAATGAATGGAAGTCAATGGGACAAAAAAGGGATGGCAATAAAATGACAAATAAATGAGTGTGGGTCAAAACAACAGTGAATTTGTGCTCAGGGGCCTGCCCTGATATAGTGTATCCGAAACGGTGCGAATCGGTCAAGCAGAAGTACAGTAGATGAGCATGCATTTTTGCTCCCCATTCATTCTCTATGGGAAAAAATTTCCAGATTAAGGAAGTTTTTAGGAAAACCACAAATCCTATCAAAATTCTGTATACAATCCCGGATCACACAATCGGACCGAACAATCTGGAGTTGAAACGGTGTCGATATCTCGACAACTGCGGGACAAGAAGCGCTTCAAAAATCCGGCGGAAGAAGAAGAAGAAGAATATATGAAAATGCGCAACATAATAAGAATAACATGCTGATGAATAAGAAATTAACTTTAGTTTTCACAACTAGGCCACAACTAAAGTCACAAGTTTTTATGAGATACAGATTCAGTCTATGAAAATAACCTGGAACATAACTGCAGCATAAAATGTACTTTCATTCACCAAACCTGAGGTTTCTCTAGTAGATAAAAAGCTCAAGTTCATGTTTTTGCCAACATTAACAATAAGTCTAAACCTTTGTCCTGTTTTCTGACAGTATATAAGGCATTATTGAGTTCTGTGTTAAAATATTACATGGCTGACTGCAGTGGGGTAGCATTGGTGGGGCTAGCCATGTCCACTTATTGTGCAATAAGGAGAGTCCAAATGAACCAGTTGTTAAATGTCATGCTTTCAGACCCAGACAGTTCACAAAAAAACTGACTGTGTTTTTGTTTGGTAGGCACTTCAGACACAGACATAATTTATTCAAACTATGTCCCTTTTAAATGATGCATAATATTTTTTTACCATTGTAGTTTCTGTACTTCGTAAGATTTATTTGTTTGCTTCATGATTTATGATTTAGGAATGACATTGCATTACATTTTGAGATAAGCAAGTAGTATTTTGTAATTAATGAATTTTTTTGAATAACGACTCCCAAAACTTTGTCCAGATCATTGACAAATCAGTTCCTCTGGTAAGCAATGCAACTTGCTAACAGCAGGTTATAGTTGGCTAGCAATACAATGATATAATTATTACTCCATGAACCATAAAGTTGTTTCAATAGTTTGGTAAATCAATAGAGTAAACAAGTGATATGTGTGCACTTTGTATGTGCATTTGAATATCGCTCATCCAATCAGATGTCCAGAGGCATCTGTTTTGTAATGGAAATGATTTGTTATTAAATGCAGCATCAGTTTATTTCCTGCCCTTGGATTCCACTGTGACAATGTGATTCTTTATCATCAATCTCCACAATAGCTTCTATAATCCCTTCTCCCAAAGCAAAAAAAAACAGTAATTAATGACTTCAGAGAGATAAAAAAAAAATGAGAGGCACTTTGAGGCATCTTGTAAATATTGTTTGGAGAGAGGTTCAAAAAAGGACTTATGTGATGAGTTTGATTAAAACATTATGAACAATTGGCCTCAGAAGGGTGGTGTAACTCAATTACTTATTGTTGAGCCACACAGAATTGCATGCCTTGATAAAATTAGGTTCTGGTGCCAAGGACACATGGGAGCAGGTGTTGTACAATGACTATTAAGAACAGAATGCAGCCTGACCTATGGGTACTAACCAGTGAACTGGAACAGGATGTCATGTTTGCCGTTCTTTTTTTTTCTTCTTTGATTCTGGTCGTATGTTCCTTCTTGCTTTGCTGAAATTATAGTCAAGCTTGATGTGCTTCTTTTTTGCATTCAGACAGCTCCACAAGCCAGGCCCTGACACTCATTAGCTTCCATTTACTAAATTTATGAGGCTTTTTGCTCCCTGAGTTGGAGCTCTGGATATGTGCCTTGAATACATAAAAAACACTTAGATTATTAATTTGCTTGGAATACTATTTGTTCTTTTTTCAATTTGCCTTCCTCCATGCAGAAAGATTTTTAATTTAAAAAATGCATGTTTTATATTTGGCATTGTAATGTCTTAAACTCACTGAGCTCAGAAGATGAGTCAGCCTCTGGTTCCAGTATGAAGACAATTTATTTTCAACAAGATAGAAAAAGACTGACATGAATCACAGACTATATATACCTTTGGGAAAAAAAAGTATACAGTGGAGGAAATAATTATTTGAATCCTTTCTGATTTTGTAAGTTTGCCCTCTGACAAAGATATGAACAGTCTATAATTGTAAGGGTAGGTTTATTTTAACAGTGATCCAAAAAAATCCAGAAAATTATATTGTATAAAATATATACATTTATTTGCATTTTGCAGAGAGAAATAAGTATTTGATCCCCTACCAAATATTAAGAGTTCTAGCTCCTTTAGACCAGTTAGACACATTACCTGCATTAAAGACAGCTGTCAAAAATTGTCACATGTATACCTGTCCACAGATTCAATTAATCAATCAGACTCTAACCTCTCCAACATGGGCAAGACCAAAGAGCTTTCTAAGGATGTCAGGGACAAGATCATAGACCTGCACAAGGCTGGAATGGGCTACAAAACCATAAGCAAGATGCTGGATGAGAAGGAGACAACTGTTGGTGCCATTGTAAGAAAATGGAAGAAATACAAAATGACTGTCAATTGACCTTGATCTGGGACTCCATGCAAAATCTCACGTTGTGGGTTATCCTTGATTAAGAGGAAGGAGAGAAATCAGCCTAAAACTACACAGGGGGAACTTGTTAATGATCTTAAGGCAGCAGGGACCACAGTTATCAAGAAAACCATTGGTAACACATTACACCATAATGGATAAAAATCTTGCAGTGCTCACAAGATCCCCCTGCTCAAGAAGGCACATGTCCAGGCCCGTTTAAAGTTCACCAATGACCATATGGATGATCCTGGAGAAGATCATGTGGTCAGATGAGACCAAAATAAAGCTTTTTGGTATCAACTCCACTTGCTTTGGAGGAGAACAAGGATGAGTACAACCCAAGAATACCATTCCAACCATGAAGCAGAGGGGTAGAAACATCACACTTTTGTGGTGCTTTTCTGCAAAGAGGACAGGATGACTGCACCATATTGAAGAGGGGATGGATGGGGTCATGTTTCACAAAATTTTGGCCAACAACCTCAATCCATCAGTAAGAGCACTGAAGATGGGTCATGACTGGAACAGGTGTCTTTTATACAGGTAACACGTTCAAACAGGTGCAATTAATACAGGTAATGAGTGCAGAATAGGAGAACTTCTTAAAGAAAAACATGTCTATGAGTCTATGAGAGCCAGAACTCTTGCTGATTGTTAGGGGATCAAATACTTATTTCTGTCTACAAAATGCAAATACATTTATATATTTTATACAATGTAATTTTCTGTATTTTATTTTTTGATATTCTATCTCTCACTGGTAAAAAAAAAAACTACCCTTAATATTAGATATATATCTAATGCCTAGCCTGATGAGGCAACTATTTTTCTGAGGTTCTCAGAAATCTCATTTGTTTGTGCCATGATACACTTCCACAAACATGTGACTTTGATAGATCCCTGTTTTTTTTATAAAACAGGGTCCCCACTCACACCTGATTGTCGTCCCAGTGATTCTTAGACCTGACTCTAATTTCACCTTCAAATTAACTGCTAATCCTAGAGGTCCACATACTTTTGCCACTCACAAATATCCCTTACCAAAAAAAAGTATACTTCGAGTACATGTTATTAAGTACACTTCAGTATAATAAAGGTATTTTCCCCTAAGTGTATTTTTATTTAGCAAGTACACTGATAAAAATATACAAGTATACTTACTTGGGACTAAATTGGCCCACTTTAAGTTCAAGTACATAAATAGTAAACTGGAAGGATACTCTATAATTTTTAGTTTAAAATTGGTATACTTGAAGTATACTTGCATATACTACTTTTTGGTAAGGGATGTCATACTGGATCATTTTCCTCAGTAAGTAAATGACCAAGTCTGATATTTTTGGTTAACTTAGTTTGTTTTTGTTTAACTGGGTTTTCTTTATCTACCAAAAACCTGAT
>BRDA01042822.1:0-14318 GCA_036984385.1 Crenuchus spilurus
ACAAAAGTTGAGCGCGTTGTAGCGCATATTTAGTCAATGACATGTACACACAACAGTATATTATTCATCACTTATTTTTTGACATTTTAGGGGACATTTAGGGGACATTTTGACTTCCCTTGCAGTCTTAGAGCAATCGCCTCTGATTGTAATATATAGTAGACCTACCACGTCTGCTCTGGATGCAGCAACAGTTCAGTCATTAACGACAGTCATAAAAGAATATTATGACCACCTACCTAATAGTGTATTCACTTAGGCCTACCTTACACCTAACAACTTTCACGCAATTTTACAGTCGCAGACAAATTTTCAAAGTCAGGCTAAAATCACGAGAGTCTTGGTAGAGTCGAGCTGCAGTCATCTCGATCGTTAAGTGTAAGGTGGTCAGGACTGAAAGTTTTAGTCTTTTTCGTGTCGAGGCGTTCCGATAAAATCAAACATGTTTAATATTATCACAAGTCGTTAGAGTTGACCCCTGTTTAACCCGAGCAAATACTGTTGGGAACCAATAGGAGAGCTACAGGAAGCCGCAAAGGCAAATAAATGAATGCCTTGCGGGTAAATAGTGGCTGTAACGCTCAAAAACTACGGTTCTCCTGGACTGTAAAAAAGGAGAACTTAGTCGAGCTGTGGAGTGAGCAAGAGTTTTACCATTTATTACACGACAGAGATGAAAAAGGAAAAAAGTGGACAAATTGCTGAAGCCCTTGAAATCCCAGGTAAGTGTGCTATGCTAAAGCTAACTAGCTAACTAAACACTACTGAATGGGGCTATTTAGTGATCATTTTAATCTTAAAAGTTATTGTTTTCCCCAACAGCTTGAAGAAAATGAGAAGCAGACACACAGGACCAGGAATACATGGATGTGAATCCTATGCTGACAGTATTTTGAGCTCTGATAGCTCTGTATCTTTAATGCATGTTACTATATTTAGATTTTGCACCACGTTGTCTTATTGTGTGTCGAGTTATTTTTGATACAAAGAAAGCTTTAATAAATACACATTTTGCAATATTTCTGCTCTTTATTACATTAATTCTATGTAAAACGAAAGCAGATGAGAAATAATCTCAAAAGAATCTAGTTGTAGTCTTTAAATTAGTGACCCTGCAAGATCCTCAGTCTTTCCAAAATCTTAAGCCTGCAACTAGACTGTGACTAAAAAGTCTGTAGATGTGAGATGGTGTCAGACTTTAGTCTGTTAAAAGTCTTTTCAGAGTCGTTAGGTGTATGGTAGGCTTAAGTGGCAGCCAGTCGCGCACAACGTACTCAACCAGAAGCGACCGTTCACATGGAGGACTGCATTGAGCACTAGGGGGGTCACCCAGGAATTTTTTTTAGAGTAGCCAATTCACCTGATCTCCATGTTTTTGGACTGTGGGAGGAAACCCACGCGGACACTCTGCTGAAACTCTTAAACTCTGCTTAGATGTGGACTTAAATTAAAAGACCTCAGCGCTGAGAGGCGAACGTGCTAACCACTAAGCCACCGTGCCACCAAACAAGCTTCACTACAGCAGCTCTAGAACATCACACAAAGTAAGTGATACTACCTCCACCATGTTTCACCTGTTACACTATTATCATGTCTTTTTGGACATCGGTCTCATCACATCCTTTGTCCATGATGATGGTTTCACACTTTGCTACAACTGACTGGTGTGCTCACTTATTTATACATGCAGTAAACCTGTCACATGACATCTGTGACATCCCAAGCCTAAACCAGCTGTGGTCATCATATTCTGATATAATATTCGGATGTAAACTCAGCTGACGTTTTGAGAAACTGAGTTTTTGATACAGCTACTGTCTTTAGGCTTCTTAATGTCTTCATGACTCCTCAGATGGTATCCATACTTCTTGTTGCTGGACCCCTTCCTCTTTTACCTCCAGTTGAACCTAAATTAGGTTGGTATACTTTGAATTACAAAAGATGTCTAACATTTGAAACGTTTGCAGAAACAAAATTATAATTTTACAGGAGACTTTGCTTTTACTTGAAGTTAATGGAACCAGACATCTGTCTATGTCATTCTGGGCCATTTCTATTGGTCCAGTCATTATGAATATAAAGAGCAATAGATGTTAAATTTGGCCAGAAATTGAAAAATAACAGCAGAGATATCTATCTCAACCAATGGTGTCAACACTGGTAAGGACAGAGCAAAGTTAAAAGATAAGTAAATAATCTTAACAGATGACTTTAATGGTGACATTTAAATAGTTTATTAACAGGTGAGATCTGTATTTACATTTGAATAATAGCTATACACAGTATCAGGCGTGATGGCATGACATTGAAAGTAAGCAGCTCATCTGAAGGACTCTAGATTTTGGTTCATGAGGCATGTGGACATGACAGTCCTGATAACTTACCATTAGCAAACTGATCAGCTTGGCCTCCTCCATGTCTCACTGTGAGTACCCATTTTTACACATCATGACATTTACACTAAGATAGCCCCTCCCTTTCAACCAATCAGACGAGAGTATGACTAAACATCTTGGTGGAGATGGAGCCTCAATCGTAAGTTCAAACATTGGTAGAGACATGTCCCTATTGTTCATAAGCAAACATACACCCATGAGATTATTTTATTTATTGTGGGTCAGGTGTATTAGGTCTTGGCCACATGTGGTGGATATCTGTACAGTGTAGCATTTTTACTATGATCCCTATGAAGTGTAGGTTAGTATTTGTGTATACCAGAAATTCTCAACTGTCATAATATGCTTATTCTGTTATCCATCATTGCTAGCTTCACTATATAGTTTGCTTCAAGGCATGACTTTGATGATTCTAGAGCACAGTTTGCATCAGACTGTGTACTATATATGCTCTCATTAGCAACTCTCACTTGTCTGCCCCCTCAATAAGCAACACTAAACTGTTTCTACTCAACTATTAGTAACACTGGATTTTTGACTGGTACTGTATATTACTATAATGTCTTAAATATTTTATTTTATGGACCCAGTGGTGTTTTTAAATACTGAAATGTGTACCTAACTGACAAAAGTTAGAGAATTCCTATAAAAGGCTATATCTATTCACTCATGAGCTACATTGCATTGCATTTTGTTTTGCACTGGAGCTATGAACAGGGGGAGTTTTAGCATTAGGCAAAATTAGGATCCCATGAGCTAGAGCCATAGTACTAGTGTTATTGACTCAACTGAATTCAATCCAACCTAACCCAATACTATCCAGCCCAAGCCAACTCAACGCAACTCCATCCACTCCAATCTAATTCTATCAAATCCATCTAAATGCAATTTAACCCAATACAACCAAACTCAGCCTAACCCAATCCAATGCAACTCAACCCAATCCAACCCAACCAAATCCAACCCAACTCAGTCCAACCCAATTAATCTAATGCAACACAACTCAACCCAATTCAACCCAGCCCAACCCAGTTTGCCCCAACTCAATCCAATTAGGCCAATACGTCCTCCCACAGTCCAAACACATTGAGGTCAGATGAGTTGGGAATTCTAAATCAACTGTGTATGTGTGTGTGTGTGTGTACACCCAGTGACAGATTCGGCTGCCCTGGGCTTGGCTAGAATAGTCTGAAATGTCCTGCCCTTCAACCGGTGAGGGGTTAGGAGACTAACCGTGACCCTGATCAGGATTAAGCAGATAAGATAATGGATGGATGGATAGGCCATTACTCACATATTAGAATTGTTGTACTATTTTAACTCAGTAGACAGACATGACTACTAGAGGTGTACATCTGTTCAATAAATGATAATCTGATACCTATCTTGACTCATGTGGTACGATATGATTCAGAAACAATATATTTATATTAGACCAATTCAGTTTGATTCGATTGAGTAGGATTTTGATACAATTTGGTTCACTGTAATAGGGTAGGAAATAATACGATAGTTACTTGTTTAAAATAGATACGTCAACAATGCAACAATGATGAGTTGGCCTACAGAGAAGAGGTCCAGCACCTGGCAGAGTGGTGCACCAACTACAACCTGGTTCTCAACACTAAGAAGACCAAGGAGCTTATTGTGGACTTTAGGAGAACCAAAGGTGGTGCACACACCCCCATCCATATCTATGGGGTGGAGGTTGAGCGTGTCATCAGTTTTAAGTTCCTTGGTGTCCACATTTCCGAGGACCTCTCTTGGACCCTCAACACCTAAATCCTGATTAAGAAGGCCCACCAGCGTCTCTTCTTCCTGAGGAGACTGAGGAAGGCCCACCTGTCCCCTCAGATCCTGGTGAACTTTTACTGCTGCACCATTGAGAGCATCCTCACCAACTGCATCTCGGTATGGTATGGCATCTGCTCTGCGGCAGACTGAAAGTCACTTCAGAGGGTTGTGAAAACTGCCCAGCACATCACTGCCTCCTCACTCCCCACCATTGAGACTGTACATCACAAACGATATACAGTACATCTATCATCTCAGATATATATCTGCTATTCATATCATGCCATATTTGCACTATGTTTTACTCAATAGCAGTACTGCTGCTACACTTTACAGTCTTACTACTGTACTAAGCAGCAAGCACATCAGCAACAGCAAACCTATTGACAGCTATTTAATCGGGCCATTGGCCGGTTCATACTACAAATAGACTGATTCAGGGGTCCATGTGCCGATGTATTCACATCATTAAAGTCAAAACCAGATTTCCGATTCAAATTGTTTTTTTTTTTTTACACCCCAATGACTACCTTATCGCTTATTAGCAACACTAGACTATACACAACACTTCACTATATATTGTCACTAATTACTGCTCACTCATTAGCAACCTTACAGTGGTTATTATTAGCATCACTGGATTACATCTACTCACTAGCAACACCAGAGTATAGTGGCATGAGACCATACTGCTCATTCTTTAGCAATACTAAACTATGGACATCTTAACAGGAATTACACAAAATTTGAATGAGACATTTCCACTGAATGTGGTTCAGACTAGGCTTAATGCCTAGCCATCCTGGTCTTTATCTCTTCATCAATAGCAGGACTAGATTACTCACTAAAAATACTAGACCTTGAGTAGTACTAGACATTTTGACTAGTAACAATTTACAGCACAGTGCCCAATCCTGATTCTGGAGGTCGACCACTGTGGAGAGCTTAGATTCAGCACTCTGATATTCATTACTTCAGGTGTGTTAGATTAAGGTTCGAGCTAAACTCTGCAAAGTGGTAGATCTTCAGAACCAGGACTGGGCCCTGATCTACAGTATCCAGTCACTACATTTTCTAAATCTTGATTTATTGGCATGTCTTGGGCTTGTAATCAAATAATTTTGACCTGTCACTTTTTCACTCTTAAAGGGTGTCAGAGTGAAAGAACAGACAGTAGGTATGTCAAAATACAAGGTATCTAAAGCTAAACAACTTTTGACTTCATATTGAGTAGCCTAATCCGCTGGATACAGAGCTTAGCCTGTATCTACTCCATCGCATCAATAGATGGAGAGAGCATTATGATTTTAGCAGCCTGCCGGCTTTTTGTTTCACGTGCTGATGGGGAGACTGTCGTTGCTCATAATCAGTATTGATATGCCGCGAGACACAAAGCTCATCTCCTGCTGCAGAGAGGCGGCATCGTCATTAATGCAGAAAATAATGGCTGCACTGGGGGTCACTGACGGAGAAGCAGTGCCCGAGGTGATGGTCTGGCCAAGCAAAAAGTGGTTCAGCACACTGTGTAAGCTGCACAATAAAGGAATAAATGCATAAACCCAGACTTGAGTACAAAATACACACTGATGCTCTCAGCCACACATAATGGTAGGCATTGTCATGAGATCAGGTTTGGTTGGTTTGGAGTAAAATATATATAAAGTCTAGTTGATCTTCCAAAACATGTTTGATGTCTAAAGTTTGGTTTTTCACTGGAGCTATGAGCAGGGGTGGTTTTAGCATTAGGCACAGTATGCTTCTAGAGACATAAAACTGTCAACTCAACCCTGACCAACTCAACCCAACCCAAACCAACCTAACCTGATATAACATAACCCAACCAGTTCAATCCAATCCAACCCAAACCTCTTCAACCCATTCAAATGCAATCCAACCCAACCTCACTCAATCTATCCCAGCCCAATTCAATCTTATCTAACCCAACCCAGTCCAACCCCAACAAAATAAAACCAACTGTAAGCCGGGGTTAAAACACAAGGAGGGGGAGGCAGCAGGTTTCAAAAACAGTGGTTTATTTGACTAACAGTGAAACTAAATCAAGCACAATGGCTTTGAATGCTGAACAATTGACTCCTATGAACACAGACACTGACATGAATGGTGAACTACACAGAATTACACAAAATGAGCGACAAGAACTATGGCACATAAGGTTACATTTAAAGGGGACATGATTAAGAAGTGATATGAGAGGGCTGTGAACTTGAACTCAAGACAGGTGAAAACTCTTAGACATGACGTGACATAGGACATGAACACGATGAAGACTGTGAAAACTCACATGGCAGACATATGACGAGGCATGACGAGACAAGGGGGCATGAATCGGGACGTCGCATCAGGGGTGAATGTCACAGAACCCCCCACCCAGTGTGCATCGCCCCAGAATGAAGAAACATGAACCATGAACATGAAACAGTAAAAACAAACATCAAACAGGAACAAAAAACTAAAAACAACAAACAGGAATCTACAAGAACAAGAAACATAACAAAACATGAAACAACGACACAAACACCCAACCAGATCCCCCTAAACCAAAAATGGTGCCACCCACCCCAAATACAAAAGGCCTGAAGGGTCAGTACAGCCACATCCAGGGTCATGCGGAACATTGAGTCCCAAAACAGAGTCCAAAGGTGGCCCACAGACATATCCAGAGATGTGGTCAGGGGAGGGCAGGGGAGGGCAGACAAGCCACGGAAAAACCCCTCGGTAACCAGGGGTCCATGGGCCCCAGCAGCAGTCCTGGGCCGTGCCTCCTTACTGCCAGGGCAGGGGGTTTGGTCCTTGTGGCCACTGTGATAGAGGGTGTGGCCTTCTTGGATGCCATGATGAGGGGTGCAGCCTCCTTGGCCAACATGACGAGGGGTGCAGCCTCCGAGGTTTGAAGGGGCCAAGGATGTAGGAGGGGCCATGGTTTTCCCTGCTGATGTGGCTGTGGCAGGGATGAGGGCAGGTAAAGCCTTGCCCTTCTTCTTTTTAGAGCAGTGGTTGTGCCGTTTGCTCTGCTCCTCGGCAGAATCTTGTGCCACCATCTCCTCCGCAAGACGTGCGGGGTCAGTCCAGTTACATTGGCAGTCCAATGAGCTTGTCGCTGTCCAAGCCTCCGCCCAAGTGAGGTTCAAGTTATTGTTTTGATTCAAAGCCATTGTGCCTGTTTTGTTTTGACTGCTGTTAAATAAAACCTCTTTGTTTTGGAAACCTGCTGCTTCCACTCCTCGTATCTCACACCCAGCGTACACCAACCCAATCCAGTCCACATAAATTCAACTCAACCAAACCCAACCCAACCCAACTAAATTCAACCTGACCCAACCAAACCTAACCTAATCTAAACCAACCCATCCTAACCCAAACTTACCCAATGCAATTCAATCCAACCAAACCCAAAAAACCTAACTCAATCCAATTAACCTAACACAACTTTATTTATTTAACACATTTCTAAAACCAATAATAATCACTTTGCAACACCATAGTAACCACCTGGGATACCATAGTAACAACTTTGCAACACCAAAGAAACCAACTGGGATACCATAGTAACTGCTGAACAACCATACAGCAAAAGTTTTTGTACCTTATTGACCATGTAGCAACAGCCTGGAGATTGGAACCAATTTAGCTGCGCAACCATTTTGTGTTTCCTTTTGGAAATGCACTTTTCTGGTTAAAATATTTTATTTACATGGAGAAAAACATGATTTAGTCATTGTCAACATGCTGGTTTGATGCAGCATAGTGAAATAAATCTAATTATTTGGACTTAGTTTGCGGACAAATGAGTTACATATCCATAATATGTTGGATGTTTCACAGAAGCAGGTTATATTCTTAATGAAGAAAATAGCAGGGCACCCCCCCCCAGTCTTTTGGCTCTTATAGGGGGTCCACAACAGTTTTGGAAAGTTTTCACTTTGTTCTTGAAATACACTCTATGGAGAAACGTTTTGGGACACTCGCTCATTCATTTTTTATGAAATCAAAGGTTGTTGGAGTAATTGTCTCTACTGTCCAGGGAATGCTTTTTACTGGATTTTGGAGTGGTGCTGTGAGGATTTGATTGCATTCAGCCATAGCAGTGTTCAGGATGTTGGATGATCAGCACCACCACCTCATTCCCAACTCTACCAACACATCCCAAAAGTAATGGATGGGGATTTTTACCCTTCTAGCTCTTGCATAATGCCAGTAGGTTCTAGGCCCTACTCTATTGGCAGTACTTCTCTGCAGGGACTAGGCAAGCTGTGAATGCGTTCATTAGAAGGGGTGTCCACAAACATTTGAACATATAGTGCTTGTTAAAGTTTTCCCCACTTTGGAGGGGTCTGAAGCCCCCCAGCCCCAGATCAGTTACAGTACTTTGGATGTGTGTATTTTTCAGGTATAATAATTGACATCCAACCTTTATTCCATTCAAACAGATTTGTTCTTACAGAATGAAGTCAGTTGCTATCAGAAATCACTTTGTGCTTAAAATAACTGTAAGCACCTTTCAGGCACCAGCAGATGGCAATATTGCCCCAAGAGCTGTGCACTCATCCCCTCTCTCCTTTTATCTCGCTGGCCAAAAGAATGACAGTGAGGGCAAAAAAACTGCAAACAGTGAACCCTGAGCGCTGACATGTTTTTCTTTCAATCTGTTTGAACATTTGGCCTTGGGGCCTCACATTAGAACAGCCGAATCCATCTCAAGAGTTGGATTGTTCTCGATTGTCGTAGAGGGCGGAGAGAAAGAAAAAAAAAGAGAGAGAAAGTGAGGAAAAAAAACACATACAAAAAAAAGAATCCAAAAAAAAAAAAAAAAACGTGACACTGTCCTGGAGCGGCGAGCAAGCTGTCAGGGTGCGTTGAGTCACGAAGGGGCCTGCGCACTCCGACGACAGTGTCCCTTTGCTACCCGTCACATGTCCACTGATATCTCTTCTATTTTCTGAACAAGTCTGATCTCCTGGCCCTGCACAGCGAGCAGCCAGCAGGAGTAAATATAAAGTGGCTTTGCAAAGTCAAAAAAACAACAAATTTACACAATTTTCCTTTTCTTGGGCTATCACTGAAGGCACTTTTGCCGGGCATATGTTCTTTAAAATAAAGGTGCCTCAAAATATTTTTTGAGTGATTGTTTAGTAGAACCTTATAGAACATTTTAAAAAGCAAAAAGTATAAAATATAAAAAATAAAAGAATTTATCATTTCTTCAGACACATTGGGTTGGATATTTTATAAGTACAATGTTAATAGAAGGGTGTTGGGGCAATGGCAAGCTCTTTTACTCAGTAAAATTAAGGTATTTGTATTCAGAAACCATCAAAACTAAGTTTAAATGTTATAGTAAAGTATTTAGACTGAGGAAAATTTGTTAAACTACTCTGAGGAGGATTATACATTATATATATTATATAAGTGATGATGGTAGTCCAACGTAAATTTATGTTAAACTCTAAGGAGGGTTATAATGAGTGATGGTGTTAGTCTGATGCAAATTTATTTGTTAAACGTCTCTGAGGATGATTATACTGAGTAATAATGGTAGTCTGAGGTAAATGTTTTTGTTATACTTCACTGAAAATCATTGGCAATATACTCCATATCATAATATTGATAAAATATCATCAAATGGTTAATCACTAGATTCAAATAAACTTGAGAAAGACTGCTTTCTCACACTTTTATCTGTAACAGTGAACAAAAGTTCATTCAAGTACACTATGTCCCTGACTTTGCCTTTCTGTGTGGGCAATGTGCCCCCTAGGGACTGACCCAGGGGAAGTTTTTCCTGCTTTACTTTAACACAGGCTGTGCTCTGAGCAGTTCTAGCAGATCATGTTGAGTCTATTAAGACCAGAGCTTTTAAAAAGCTAAATGAGCTCTGCTGGGACTCCACTGAATGGCCACAAATAGAAGAAAAGAAAAAAACAATACCCAAGCAGTAATACACACATGCAGACAAAGGCAGTCATCTTATTCTAAAGTGGCCGTACACACTAGCAGGCATGTGGAGGTCTCAGAGCACGCCCAATATCGAAACTCTTCAATAATGGCGCGAGAGCCAGGCAGCACAATGGGAGAGAGTGGGTGGAAAGAGAGGAATCGTGGGAAAGCATCGCCCCCAGCTGATTGAATTATCCTACGGGCCGCTGGATCCTCTTTTTGCTGGGCTGCCTGACATTCTCTAACTCCACCCTGTGTAGCGCCATCTGAGAAGAGAAGGAAATGCGGAACGAGGGGCAGTCCTGCAGGTGGACCACAGCAGCCACCAGAACAACCCCAGGCCTAAAACACTGCAGGGTCTACTGACTTTAACCTTTACTAACTTTAACCATTACTGACTTTAATGCCTTTCAGAACAATGCATGCAGTCATATATCTTAACGAGTGGTGTTAAATTAAGCTATTATATCTTATATCTCTCGTTATTAAATTATTGTAAACATGCGATGGAGATTATTTAACCATTTTATAATGTTTAATCTCAAGATACTTCAAATCAAAACACGTCATTATAGAAAAAGGCTAAAAATAGTAAAAAAATAAAAATAAAAAAAAGCTAGAACTATTTCATGTAGAATTATGGAATCTAGAATTAGACTTTAAAATTCAATGTTTTTGTATCTTAGAAAACATTCCTTCTCCTCTCTTTTTAAATTTGTGGATCCTATAGTGGAACCACTTAACTGCCTCAAAAACGTCTCATAATATAAAGGTTCTATATGGATCAAAAAGCCCTACATTTTTATTTTTAGAAATGTTGATTAAAGGCTACATATCAACACATTTTACTTGATATTTTGAAAAAAAAACTATTTGTGTGATGCAATGTGTCAAAATTGTTACATTTGCAAAATGTACCATTCCCTCATCAGTCCATTCATCCATATATGCAAGAACATGCCGTTTTAAATTCACTGTTTTTCTGATGTCACAGACAATGGCTTACATTCTAATGATGTTATATAATGAAATAGTTTTATTGGCTTTCATGTGTTTGAGGTGAATGAAGCAAGTAACATCACCCTGCGTTTCAGCTTTGTCTGCTTTGTGAAAAAAGTAAACTGTACAGTTCAGCCAATCAGAACAGAGATCATTTACATATGTCAGCCTTAAGGGTACAGTAACACAAGCTGTGATGGTCCTAAATACATGTCATACATGAAAAAATTATGTTACAAAAGGTTAATTAAACTCATACATATTACATGTATTACACATAAAGTGACATATTTGAAGCATCTCCATAAAGCTTGTCAGCAGATGGAAGCATGAAGTGCTGTAAAATCTCAGCTGTGTTGACTTTGGACTAAACACAGTGGACCAACACCAGCAGCCCAAACCATCACAGACTGCAGAACCTGCACACTGGACTTCAGACACCTTGTATTGTGTGTCTCTCCACTCTTCCTCCAGACTCTAGCAGCTGATTTACTAATGAAATGTAAACAGAGGACTTTGTACTGAGTAACAGTCCAGTTCTGGTTCTGCTCAGTCCAGATAAGACACTTGTGATGTTGTCTCTGGTTCAGGAGTGTTGATATTAGGAGTGTGACAGTCTGAGAGAGACACTGTTTATACTCTTTATATCACAAGTTACAAGTTTAACATACGTTTATTTTGAACAAAATTATGAATAAAAGAAAAAAACTTTTTATGCATGACTGAAATGAAGTAATATACATGAAAATTTGAAAGGAATTATTTCTGAGTTGAATCTTTCTGGATGTGTCAGAATATGGTAATGACAGTGTTTTGTAGTGATATATTAAAATGACAATTTTCCCATTCTACTCCCTAAACATTACCTCTGCTGTTTCGCTCATTTTTCAGCGTTTGATTGAGGTGATCAACACGCCCCTGCTGAACTGCCTCCATCCACACAGCCAGGTGTGATAGCGCTGCTTGGTATATATCCTGAATACAGATACAGTTCTCATTTTAATTCCAGGTGTAAACACTATATCACAGGTTTTTTTTGGTAATGCCTAAAGGTTGTTACACGTCTGTGGGCCAAGATGCGACACTCAGGCGCTTCATTATTATCAGCATATCACCACGACACCACACACTCACACACTCTAGATAGCCTTACCCTTCCCTCCATCTCCGTACTTGTGAGGGGGGGATTTGCACTTTGATCAGTTGCATCAACAGCCTTTGCAAAACTTGTTATCTGTATGTAAATTGGGGCTGATCGTGGGTGAAAAAGTTGCCAGAATGGCATGAATCCATTGTGCTGTGATGATCAAAATAAAAGAGCTGTTGAGCAGCTGCGGGGCATTACAGCCTCAGACAAGAGCTCCCCCCACTCCCCCCCTGCCCCCCATCCACAGAAAGATGATGGGATGCTAAGAGAAGCAGAAAGGAAAAGAGTGATACAAAAGCCAGCGCTATAGCCTGGAAGCTTCCCAATCCAAATTAGCCAAAGAAAAGAAACACAGTCATAGGCAGAAATCCTCCCCCACCTCCCCGTCCTGATTAAAACCAGAGGTTGAAAAGACGTATTTGTACATTTCCAAAGCGCAATCAGGCCCGAATCCTAATCTAGAACATGCTGGCTTTACAATGTCACGTGATCTTCACCGGCATAAAGGAGAGCCATAATTTGTCATAAACCCATCTCGCTTAAGACGTGAAGAGTTTGTCTGCAACAACAGACTTCCCCAAAAATCATAACTTTACAGAAGAATGGGAAAAAATACTTTAATAGAATTCAATGGAACCAGACAACTTTCAAAGTCATTTTGGGCCATGTCTTTTGATACAGTCATTAAATTTACACACAATGTAGAGTAACAGCCATTTTCACATTATGTCAGAAGCAGAAAATGGCCAAAATATTTAGATAAATGCTCTAAACATGTTGTAGATTTTACACTGAATTTACTTTGCATAAGGTAGAAATAAATGAATCAAATGAATACATATATACTGATATTTACAGTGTGCTTCCTTTAAAATCTACTAACCCAAATTCTGACACTTTCTTAACTCTCTTATCTACTGTTATATATTAATGTCATATTTTTTACTGAGTAATGAGCCTTGATATTAGTCTAAATAATTAATTTAAGTAAATGAGTTGTACATAGTACTAGAAAGACTTTTTGACTTACATCAATTGCACAAGGCGTTTTGGTGCAACTTGCAGCCAGTGGCAGTTTCTGATATGGGCAACATGGGCAGCTGCACAAGGTGCCCAGTGATGGATTGGCACCCTGTCCTGAGCTTTGATAAAATATGTAATGCCCTGCCCTGGAAAAGACTCACCACATATTTTAGCAAAGACAAGGAAAGGGTGCCAATCCATCACTGGGCACACAATTACACATACAGCAGGGCAATTTAAAGCACCAAGTTCACCTGACCTCCATGTTTTTGGACTGTGGGAAAAGGACTGTTCTGACTTTTTTGCATCTGTTCACTAGTCTTTTTAGGAGAATATTGTGGTCTATTGTATCAAAAGCTGCACTTAGATCAAGTAAAACTAATAAAGATATGCAGCCTTGATCAGAGGCAAGAAGAAGATCATTAAGAGCTGTCTCAGTGCTATGATGGGGCCTAAATCCAGATTGGAACTTTTCATAAATTTGGTTTTTATGCAAATATGAGCAAAGCTGTTGGGCCACAACTTTTTCCAAAATTTTAGACATGAATGGTAAATTAGAAATAGGTCTATAATTGGACAATATATTAGGGTCTAAATTTGATTTCTTTATCAAAGGTTTAATAACTGCTAATTTAACGCTAAAAGCGCGGAACCTACGAAAACCGTCGTCAGGAGTAAATCCCCCGCTTGGCCCGTTTTTTGAGATTCTGAGGAATGTCTGAAAAGTTCCCCTCCCTCTTGTGGGCTATCAGCGAGCTATTGTTATGTTAACTATTGCTAGGATATCATCCCCCACAGGGTTTAGGCTCAGAGAAGGAGAGCTTTCTCGGTGAAAACCCAAAGAAAGCGTGTGCAGTGTGTGTGTTATTGATTATGATAAATAAACGTATAATAAACTATAATTCGTTCTCTGGTAAAGTTATTCTGTCTTATTTATACAACCGGCCCTCTCCGCCTGCTTCTCTGTGTGCGAGTCTGCGTGCACGCTGCCATAATTATTATTA
>BRDA01042823.1:0-14369 GCA_036984385.1 Crenuchus spilurus
TTGTTTCTCATTTGTAACGCTCAGAATAAACTAAAGCACATCACACTGTAGTGATAGAAAACGGGTGTGAAAACAAATAGCAGTTGAGAACCTCAAGAACAGGTGTATAAAACAAAGGCTGCTGGCTGGACCACACTGGCACTCTCTAAAACAGAGCGTAAACCTGTAAGAGTGATGTTAAATGTTCATTTATCCATTTCATTAGTCTTTTGTATTTATTTCTCATTGTGTTCTGTATGTAAAACTTTAGTTATTCTGTATAAAATTTATTTTTGTTCATATTATGGAGTGTCTGGAACAGATTAATTGGATTTACATTAGTTCTTATAGGAAATATGGCTTCCGTTATCGTTCAATTCAGTTATCATCAGACACTTTAGAACAGATTAGTGATGAAAACTGAGGTTTCACTCTACATTTATTAGCTCATGATGAGACAATCCTTTACACAATTGTAGTGATGTTTGGTATGATGAACATAGATAGTCTGTGGTGTAAAGACAGTCTTTAGCCCCGGTGAAGCATGCAGGGGTGGAGACTACCCCCCAACAACAAGACAGGGCCAAACTGGATGTGGTGGGGAGGATGGAATAAAAACTTTGATTGTCGGTCTGTGAATGACAGAGATGTGGGTGAGTTGACTGTTTTTATAGACAGGTAGAGATTGGTTGAGATGTCAGGTGACACAACAACAAGTCTACCCGGTAGAACTTTCACTAGGCTTACACAAAGGATGCATTTACACGTCAAAACCAAGTTTCTGGAGAGTATGGTATGGGCACAGTGTGGGCACAACACAACACACTTGGATCGCAGTCTTATGTGTTTTGTTTAACTTCAGTGAGCATTTTATTGTATTGAGCTTTGTTGATTGTTGACCAGTGCAAATCATAAGTGGGGCAGCCATTTTTGTTGCGCTGCAGTCATAAATGAACTGATGTAACACATTATTTATATATAATCTCTCATAAACCCTCACAATTTCCAGATTACAACACATTAACCTGCAGTCTTAAAAGCACACTGAGCACAATGTATAATTTACGCTGTGTAAATAAGCTTCCATGACCTCAGCTCCAGTTCAAAACTAAAGACGCAGACACCAGACATCTGACATGTCTCTGATGGTCAGCTACATTTGTACTGAGGGGAAAATTGTACTAAATGATCACTGTAATGTCTATAAAAGGTCAGTGTGAGGAGTGTCTGCTCCCGCAGCAGTACTGAAGCTCCACGGCTTTTACAGTGCAGCCGCGTGGAACAGTGTGGAGACTGTGAGCCGCGGGCTCAGGACAACCAGGGCACAGCTGTGGAGCTTTAAAGCCGGCGGTGCAAACAGCTGCCCCACTGAAAAACAACACACACACGACTGTGAGGTGGGAAACACTGCACCAAACCCTCCAAACCACCACCAAACACACTGACCGCACGTCATGCCTTTAAGGAAGACTACACACTGCTGGTGCAGAACCTTTATTACCCACAGAGACGAGTCCATTATTCTGTCAGTGTATTCATTAACTTCTTATAATAATAATAATAATAATTATTATTATTATTATTATTGTTATTATTATTATTGTTATTATTATTATTATTATTATTATTATTATTGGTGTTGTTGTTGTTGTTGTTGTTATTGTTATTATTATTATTATTATTATTGTTATTATTATTATTATTGTTATTATTGTTATTATTGTTATTATTATTATTATTATTGTTGTTGTTGTTGTTGTTGTTGTTGTTGTTGTTATTATTATTATTATTATTATTATTATTATTATTATTATTATTAATAATAATTGCTGTCTGACTCCTGTTAACAATACAGACATTCCTGCTCTAGAACATCTCGCCCTCTATTTGGGTCTTCAGGCTTCTTACTGGCTTGTTCATGATTCCTCTGATTGTATCCATCCATCTTGTTGCTGACGCTCTTCCTCTTTTCTTTCCAACTGTTCCAGCAGAACTGTCTTCTCTAGTGGACTGGTTCTTCTCATAATGTGTCCAAAATAACTGATCTTCTAGCACTGTAAAGAAGCATTATTAGGATTTTAAAATGTAAGTAAATGTGACTAATTAAATTTTTTGACATCAGATAATCGTTTAGTTCGGGTTGTACCAAATTACACTGATATTTCTCACAATTTCAGGAATCTAGCATCTCAAATTTCACTGATTTTATGGATTTGTGTTAATGCGTTATTGTGTTAATCTCCTAGAAGAAATTTTGTGAGTGCAGTTTTGAGCCCTGCAAACATCTTTCTCACAGTTTATTTCTCCAAACTGATGCACTTCACAGCAATCAGTACACACACAAAGAGAAAGTTCCCCAGTTTAAGATCTGGAGGCAATTGATTTTGCGCTCAGGAAGCCTACTTGTCACACTGTAGCATCCTGTATCAGCGAGGCACAGCTCACTCAAGCAGGGAAAATAGTTCAGTAGTTCAGCTTTGGCTTCAAAGTTTTGTTACCCAACCACCTGGGGGACGTTTGGAGGATAGAAGCCTTGCTCATGTACTGGAGGAGGTATGGAATGCCAACCTTGCAGTTGGTGGACTGCCAAGTCTACCACCTCTGCCATGGCTGCCACAAAAGTAACACATTACATTACTTCATCTAGAGGAAAGGTACAGATAACACTGATGTACAGATGCACACAGCTTGTCTAGACCCTGTAGAGAAGTGTACTGCTAATAGAATAGGACTCTCTGGAGAACCTATTGACATCATTTCTAATGGCAGGCATGGGCTAATGGGGTATAGAGCCCCCAAGCACTGCGGACCTGTGTTCTCTGCTTCATCCAGGACTTTGGGGATGAATACTTTTGTAGCAACAAAATCTCTGTGATACTCCTGAGTTTGGAAGAAACAACAAATGAGCAGGTGTCCCAATACTTTTGCCCTATAGCGTAATTACAATGTTATAGTGTGATACCAATACAAGTTTGAATTCTTGATTTGTTAACATTCCACCTCACACGCTTATTTAGATATGTGCAGAGTGGGCTAGAACCCCCCCCCCCCCCCCCAAGGCTGAGCAGGTCAAGGTTTGCCCGCACTCACAAACCAAATTCCCGCTCTCATAGCCCGGGGGAGGGCTGAGAGCTCGAGGCAAGGGCAAGTCCACACAACACACACTCACAAGCACACAACGTGGTTGCCGTCAGCTCACCCGGCTTCCTGAGCAGATGGGAAGGTGAAACGTGTAGGTATTGTGCTTTAGAGCGCTGTGTTCATCCGTCCACGGTGTTACTCATTGTTTGGTCTGAGCATCTTTTAATCTGTATTGATCTTTAAATCTTCTGACCTATCTGGATTAAAGATGCTATGAGTAACATTCCTGCCTCCAGGTCACATGGCAGGTTGCATGCTCTGCATGATACTGGTGGTGCATCCAATTATTTCTGTATCTCTGAGCTTCAGACAGATACGCTACAGCACAAGTCGTCCATGCTTCAAACAATGTCAGGATTATTATTAAGGGCCTTCAAGATGACTCCTGGTGACCATATGAACTGTTTTCTCCAGAACATTCGGTCTGTTTGGGGCTTCTTAATGTCTTCACAATTCCTCTGATTGTATCCATCCATCTCATTGCCGGTCCTCTTTTTACCTTCAACTGTTCTTCTCATAATGTGTCCAGAATAAAAGATCTTCTGTTTGGGCTCTGGTGAGCTTTAATTTGGTCCATTTATTGGCCCAAGGTTCTCTCAAAAGTCTCCAGCATAACCTGTTTATGTCTCCAGCATGTAACCAGTCATATTAGAATAGTATCACCACTTACCTAACAGTGGGCATAACCACCCTTGGCTTGGAGTGTTGGCTCAGTGGCGATGCCTGACTGTACATTATAGAGGTTAACTGGTCCACTGCAGTGTGTCGATGGCTCTGTTCCACTCACTGGAGTCATTCCCCTCTAGCATCACTACAAGTAAGTGCATTCTCAGTGCATCTTCACTACAGCAACTCTAGAACATCCCACAAAGTTAGTGACACTACCACCACCATGTTTCACATGGTACCTTATTAACAGTCCTGTTGGACATCAGTCACATCACGTCCTTTGTTCATGATGATGCATTTATTTACAATGAGTAGCACTTTCAAATCAGTTCTGTATCAGAGCAGTGAATTGGGAACCGCAGTAACATGCAGATCTTGGGAATAACTGGGATCTTGGGAAGTCCAGTAAAGAGACCATTGGAGTAGTCCAACCTGCTGGAGATGACTTCATGTGGTTTGTGGCTTATTGAACATATGTGTCAGTTTGAGATGGTGTAAAACGCACTGGACCTCAAAATGCTGCTTACTGAGATACCCGATTTTCAGCAAATATCAAGAGAGCATTGAATGCTTCCTCAGTCATTAATGTAATCCCACAATGCAATGCAGTGCAGCAGACACAACAGTGATATGCTGAGGTGAGTAAGTGCCGGTTGCATGCGGTGGGCGGGAATAAGTGACGTCATCACTGTTTAGCTACAGTCTCATTTGTCTTGTAAATGTGGATGATTGTTAGAACACTGACTGCTTAATATCTGTCTACATAAACACTGACTAATTATACAGCTCATTAAGTATTACGACAGACCTAGTGTTTAAAATCTCCAGCAGCTCTCAACTCAACACACTCTAACACACCACCACCACATCACTGTCACTGAGAATGTTCTGTGGGGTCCTGATCATTAGAGAACAGTGTAATAAAGTAAACAGATGGACTACAGTCTGTTATTGTAGAACTACAAAGTGCTCCTGTATGATCAGTGGAGCTCAAATGAACAGTGAGTGTAGTGAACAGTATGTGTACCTAATGAAGTGGCCAGTGAGTGTTTATGTATTTATTTAGGAATGTATTTCTAAAATCTTGATCCTTTTTGTCTCTCTTTTGTGGTCCAGCAGACATATATGACTGTACAACAAACAAGCATTTCATTAGCTTTAACCCTTCACTGAGGCCTTCACTGTGCACTGTTTCATGTTCTGGTGCTGATATCCATCTGACCATGCTGTAGACTTCTCTCTCTCTCTCTCTCTCTCTCTCTCTCTCAGAGGCTGAAGCTGGGAGTCTGATCCTTCCCCTGGCTCCGAGGAGTAAGCTGGCTTTCTGCTCTGCTAAATGGAAAGGGCCTGAGGGCCTTTTCATTTTCAGGGCCCCATCGTTTGCTTCATGGTGTCAGAGCCCTCGTGTTCGCCGAGTTCATGTTTCGGCCCCCGGGCCCCCGCGCTGCTTTATTTTGTTTTATCTCGTAGCTTAGTGGAGTCGGCTGGCGGACTCCCCGGGGACGCCTGCATAGCAACCGTCGAGATCAACAAAATAAGTTTGTTTGCGTTGGCTGTGCCAGCATGTTGTCAAGTCTCTCAGTCCTCCGTTCACCCCCCCCCGCCCGCCACTCTTTCTCTTTCCTTCCCTTTCTGTCTTTCCTTCTCTCTCGTTCCCTGAGTCTCTCTCTCTCTCTCTCTCTCTCTCTCCTTGCCCAGGGGAGAGGGAGCCCTCTAATTGGAGCCTGTTCTAATTGGAGTCTAATACTGGAGTGAGACAGAGTCGGGCCCTCGGGCTAGAGAATGAGTAGAAGCAAACTTAAGTACTATTGCGAAAAGTTGGCATGAAGAGAGAGCTTACATCTCTCTCTCTCTCTCTCTCTCTCTCTCTCTCTCTCTCTCTCTCTCTCTCTCTCTCTCTCTCTCTATCTTCATTTCCAGATCCACAAGCACAATAACACACGAGTGGGATCTATATGAGCTTCCACAATCAAAGTTAATATGACTGTCATTGAGTTTGCATTAATATGCCACTCTTTCAACTTCAGTCTAAGTGCTATTCCTGCTCTGTATGTACTCCACTAAGTGTTACAGGAAAGGAACTTAAAGGAGTCCTTCATGGTTAAGAGGAAAATCTCCTGAGTAATCAGTAATGACAGCTTTAGCAAAGGTTCTGCTGTGAAGACTACGTCACTCGTTCAGTCACTACTCTGACCAATCACAGCAACTCATGTTTAAAAGGAACCAAATTACGCTGCTTTCAGGTGCCAACGTCTCAACAGGCTCCCCCTTAACTGCCACCCTCACCAGTTTGATCCTGTCCAGAGGAAAGGCTCCACCACTGCTGTTTCCCTCAAGATCTAAAAAGGTCTGAACGTCAGGCCACATATTCCTTAATAATTGGTAGGCATCATATTGGTTTTCATCACTTCAGCTTCTTGGGGCAGCCGTGGCCTGGTGGTTAGGGACATGGTCTTGTGACTAAAAAGGTTCTGTTTTCACTACAGTGTATGTGTGTATTAAAAGTGAACATCAAATTCCGCTCACTTTCACTTTCACTTGAGTCTTTATGGCAGAACTGCCTTTTATTATGTTAATCCAGTGTTTGAAAGTTGGACAAAATGGTATAAAAATGGCTTTATTAGCCATCATTGCATAATAAGGGTCTAAAAGATCAAATATTTCTCTACCAGGCAAAGCTATTCTTTCATCTTTACCTTCAACAAGTGTTAATCTACACAAAAAGCCTTATGCAAACATGCACCCCTGCTTATACTAAAGGTTTTAATGAATGTGAACATTTGACCTGGGTTGACTTTTGCACCAGACTGTATAGAGACTGTCTGACACATCAAAGCACCAGCCTATAGCAGATGGTGCTGAATTTTGTTTTCCACACAAGATTGGTGGAATGGTATCTCTGGGTATTAGGCTCATGGTGCTCCGGCACGTCCTTTTGCCCCTTAATGTCCTTACTTTCCCACAGTGCCCTTTTTACATTTGCCAAGTGCCACCTACTGCCTGCTGGCAAACCTCCAACCCTCAAACATCAAGAAGGACATCCTCATTTGAGCACCTGCCCCTCCACAGCCCTGGATGTGCTTCTCCTCACTAACCTCATCACTTGCACACTTCTCTGGCATACCTTGCAAATCATCATCAGTGATTTTTGTCTCATCTCTCCTCTACATTGTTTGTTTCTCAGCTCTCTGTTCTCTCATTCTCCATTCACTCGGACTGGACTACTAAACGTCTCATTCTTGACTCAGACTCAGAGGGTCTCAGTCTTGGTCTTGACTCGGACTCAGTGTGTCCCGGTCTCAGTCTTGACTCTATTGGTCATGACTACAACAGTACACGAGGCTGATAAACACATGCATCCATTTCTTCACATGTGACCGGTTCTGTTAATTGCCATGCACACGGCAGCTCATCCCCACTAAAGTTTATCAGTGGTTAATAGAGCAGTGTACTGACCTCCCCCTTCTCGCTGTTAAACTTCTCTTAATCTCCTTCCCCAGGCAGCAGGCGTCGCCCCGAGTGCACACAAAACAGAGGCCAGTCAGAAACAGATGGATTTGAGAACGTGATATGTGTGCCTTTTAGTTTTTTTGGACAGCAAAGCGAAGGACAAAAACACACAGAGAGAAATAAAATCAAATGGTAAACAGATGGTGATGTTCGAACGGCAATGAAACAAACAAAGGCATTTTAAGGGGAAAGGCAGCAGTGCCGTTTGCCCTGAGGAGAAAGAGAGAAAGAGAGAGGATGAGTGTTATCAGCCCTGCAGCCTCGGCTGTAAAAGTGCGGTGGGGGAGAGCATCTCTCTACGCTTTAATGAAGTCGAGAATGTCTGTGTTGGTAGAGCATGCCTGATGAGCGGCGCGTGTACCTGTTTCATTCGTCTTTATCTGTTTACTTCATCCGCTCAGTCAGCTCCATCTGTCTTCATCTTCCACGTCTGGTCTTTCGTTTTTTAACCCGTCCTTGATGCTGCATAAATGTTTAAAGTGACAGTTCATCCAAAAAATCAATGTATGCAGCTTTTCTCCTCATCGCAAAGCCAATACATGTTGGTCAGCAGCCATAGCACCTACATAGCCTGCAAATCACTGAAGCTAAGCAGGTCTAGGTTTGGTTAGTACTTGGATGGGAGACTTCCAAGGAAACTCTAGTGGATGTGGTGTTGAACTCAATGCCCCAGTGCATTACGCTTGCATGACATTGTACATTTTCTGTTTTTAATTTAATCAGTGTGTCTGTTTTTGTATTGTTATTACAGACACATCATCTATAGTAGGCTACAGGTCCATGTACAGTCTATTGTATATTATGTATCATCTGTATATTATATGTACATTACCTGTATATTGTATATTGTGTATTGCCTGTATATTATATGTACATTACCTGTATATTGTATATTGTGTATTATCTGTATATTATATGTACATTACCTGTATATTGAATATTGTGTATTATCTGTATATTATATGTACATTAACTGTATATTGTGTATTATCTGTATATTATATGTACATTACCTGTATATTGTATATTGTGTATTATCTGTATATTATATGCACATTACCTGTATATTGAATATTGTGTATTATCTGTATATTATGTCTACATTACCTGTATATTGTATATTGTGTATTGTCTGTATATTATATGTACATTACATGTATATTGTATATTGTGTATTATGTGTATATTATGTGTACATTACCTGTATATTGTATATTGTATATTGTATATTGTATATTGTCTGTATATGACATGTACATTACCTGTTTATTGTATATTGTGTATTGTCTGTGTATTATATGTACATTACCTGTATATTGTATGTTGTGTATCGTCTGTCTGTATATATGTACATTACCTGTATATTGTATATTGTGCATTGTCTGTGTATTATATGTACATTACCTGTATATTGTATGTTGTGTATTGTCTGTCTGTATATTATATGTACATTAACTGTATATTGTGTATTGTCTGTATATTATATGTACATTACCTGTATATTGTATATTGTATATTGTCTGTATATGACATGTACATTACCTGTATATTGAATATTGTGTATTATCTGTATATTATGTGTACATTACCTGTATATTGTATATTGTGTATTGTCTGTATATTATATGTACATTACCTGTATATTGTATATTGTGTATTATGTGTATATTATGTGTACATTACCTGTATATTGTATATTGTCTGTATATGACATGTACATTACCTGTATATTGTATATTGTGTATTGTTTGTGTATTATATGTACATTACCTGTATATTGTATGTTGTGTATTGTCTGTCTGTATATATATGTACATTACCTGTATATTGTATATTGTGTATTGTCTGTGTATTATATGTACATTACCTGTATATTGTATGTTGTGTATTGTCTGTCTGTATATATATGTACATTACCTGTATTTTGTATATTGTGTATTGTCTGTATATTATATGTACATTACATGTATATTGTATATTGTGTATTGTCTGTCTGTATATATATGTACATTACCTGTATATTGTATATTGTGTATTATCTGTATATTATATGTACATTACCTGTATATTGTGTATTGTCTGTATATTATATGTACATTACCTGTATATTGTATGTTGTGTATTGTCTGTATATTATATGTACATTACCTGTATATTGTATATTGTGTATTGACTGTATATTATGTGTACATTACTTGTATATTGTATATTGTGTATTGTCTGTATATTATATGTACATTACCTGTATATTGTATATTGTGTATTGTCTGTATATTATATGTACATTACCTGTATATTATATATTGTGTATTGACTGTATATTATATGTACATTACCTGTATATTGTATATTGTGTATTGATTGTATATTATATGTACAGTACCTGTATATTGTATATTGTGTATTGTCTGTATATTATATGTACATTACCTGTATATTGTATATTGTGTATTGTCTGTATATTATATGTACATTACCTGTATATTGTATATTGTGTTTTGACTGTATATTATATGTACATTACCTGTATATTGTGTATTGACTGTATATTATATGTACAGTACCTGTATATTGTATATTGTCTGTATACTATATGTACATTACCTGTATATTGTATATTGTCTGTATATTATATGTACATTACCTGTATAATGTATATTGTGTATTGTCTGTATATTATATGTACATTACCTGTATATTGTATATTGTGTTTTGACTGTATATTATATGTACATTACCTGTATATTGTGTATTGACTGTATATTATATGTACAGTACCTGTATATTGTATATAGTCTGTATACTATATGTACATTACCTGTATATTGTATATTGTATATTGTCTGTATATTATATGTACATTACTTGTATATTGTGCACTGTCTCTATATTATATGTACATTACCTGTAACTCGCTAAATTTATCCACTTCACTGTCTAATAGCTAATTTGTGCTAAGTGTTCTGGTGCGAACTAGGGCAGGTGGATGCTGACTATTGGTCCTGGTTTATGTGACTCTTTAATGTCAATGAGTTTTGAGAATCCAGACAGGAACAGCACCTCCTGTTGTCCACCAAGATCAGTTCAAGCAGACACACAATCTTTTCCTTGAAGTTCTTCCATTCAAGTACTAACCAGAGCCAGGCCTGCTTAGCTCATTTGCATGTTATGTTGCGCAGGTGCTACAGTGCTTTTAATAAAAGGAGTACAATGTTGTCTGCACAATGATTAAATAATATTTCCATCATCCAGAGGACATTTGGTCTTCTCAAAGAGCCAAATACACATACGCACAAACACCAACCAGACCCAGAGTAAAGACCATAATCCTGCAGGCTGAGATCATTCTCCCAGGCACCGAACACTGAGACCACCCAGACCAAGAATACCGAATTCCAGACCCTCACCAACACATACACACACGCTCACACAAATAAACATACTCAGACACCAAATACAACCTCTCAGAAATGGAAAATCTTGGAGCAGTGTCCTGCTGGATAGGGTGGGTACTGGACACATTTTAAAGGAATACTGCAGTTTTCCGCATACAGTCAGTTACCATGTATAATAGTTATGATATATTTATTTTTATAGATACAAAAGATGTGTTGAAGGACACTTAAAATAGACATCCATAGGAATTGCATTAGTAATGTTTATACAAAATACAACCCCAATTCCAATACAGTTGAGACATGTAAATTAAATGTAAACAAACTATTCAAATGCAAAAGAATAATCAATTAAACTCATGTAATTAGACATAATGATGTCAAAGTAACATATTAAAATACAGACATTCAGTCCTGACTAACCACAATACTTATTTTGGGAAACAGTTTATTTACTAATTTTATAATAATTTATATAAATGAACAATTGTGTTCATTGTTCGGTTTTTGGCAAAATGTTAAATATTTTTTGTTTCGGTTTCAGCCAAAATATGTCATTCCTGAGCATCAATAATTATTTGGGTGGTAGATCATTCTCAGATGGTGGTGGTGTGTTAGTGTGGGTTTAGTGGAACAGAACTGCTGTGTGCATTGCTGTTCATTTTTGTGATTGATTTGTCATCTTCTGGTAGAAGATGAAGAAGCAGTACTGATTATCAATGCCGCTCCCTTACTGCATTTAGCCCATCTGTGATGTACACATACACACATACAATTACCCAGGGAGCAGTTGGGGGTTAGGTGCCTTGGTCAAAAGAACTTAAGCTGTGGGATAAAGATATCTATAGCTAAGATCTTCTACAGCCATCTTTAATCATCTATATTGATTGTCCATTTAAGCTCCACTGACCGTGTGCTAACTGCACTTTGTAGTTTAACAATTAGAGACTGTAGTCCATCTGTTTCTCTGTATACTTTGTTCATCCTGTTCTTAGGTGATCATGATCCCCCAGAGCTGGAAGATCATTCTCAGTTCTGATATAACACTGATGTGGTGGTGGTGTGTTAGAGCTGCTGGAAATGTTAAACACTTTGTCCATTCACTGTTCACTCTATTAGACACACCTACCTTCTTGATCCACCTTGTAGATACTGTATAAAGTCAAGGACAGCAGTTCAGCACAGTTTGTGTTGGTCCTCTAGTCCTTCATTGGTGACACTATTGGCTGGTTGGTCTCTATTTTTACTACAGTAGTGAAACTGAGGTGTTTAAAAACATCAGCAGCTCTGCTGTGTCTGATCCACTCTAACACACACTAACACACCACCACCACGTTAGTACTGATAATTATACAGCACAAAAAATACCTGACAGATAATAAAGTATTCAAAGTAACAGATAAACTACAGTCTGTAAGTGTAGAACTACAAAGTGCACCTGTATGCTCAGTGGAGCTAAAATGCACAATGACTGTAGATAAAAGAAGGTGATTTTAATCTTATGGCTGATGGAAGCCGTGATTTCTAGTTCAAGGTGTATACAACATCGTGGCTTAGATAATTCATCCTTTCTCTCTCTCTCTCTCTCTCTCTCTCTGTGCTATATGGAAAACAGAGCAGTGAGAGAGCCGTTAATGAGATATCTTGCCGATGGCACTGCCTCCGGTGATCATTCCGCTTATTTTTCAATCAAGCTACTGCCTGTTTACTTTCAAAGGGTAAATCTGTCACCGTCACTTCCTGTTTCTGTTTTAATTATTAATCTAATCCTGTTTATTGCATTACTGATAGCAAGAACGGCTCCGTTGTTGGTGATGAATAATGAGAAAATGAATTCCAAAAACACACAGCAGGTTTACAGTCTTTATAGAATAGTGGATCACCTTGAAATCTAAACAAGACATCCTTCGTCTTTAAAGGAACAATAAGTCTTTTTTACTACCAAACAGTTTTTATTTAAGTTATGTATGTTTTTATGTATTTATTTATTTTTAAAGTGCCACTCACTGATTAAGAATCAAACTGCTTTGTAGTCCCGGAATGAGCCAGTTTAAGCTTCACATAGTGGGTCCCCCACATGGGGGCAGCCATGTTTAAAAATACATTTTAAATATACACTTCTAATGAAAGCATCTGACTACTTTAAGTTGACACAGGCAACTGCACATACATAGCTTGTCTATTTCCTGTGAATAGAATATGACTCTCTGGAGGGCACCATGCCTCATGCCAGGCGTGGAATAGAGGGGTATAAAGGAATTATGAAACTGTGTTCTCTGTTGGTGGAGTTGGGGATGGGGTGGGGGTGGTGATGCATCCTGACTGCTCTTGTGGCTGAATGCAATCAAATTCTCATAGCAATGCTCCAAAGTCTAGTAGAAAGTCTTCCCTGGACAGTAGAGACAAAATCTATGTTAATACCATGGATGTAATTGGGTGGGTGGACAGGGAGGACATGTCCCCTACACTTTTTCAAAAAATAGTTTTGGTCCCCTGCTCAAAAACATAGTTACACTATATTAAATGGAGACAGGTTGAGCACTAGGACCAAGCAGACAATCTACTCAATCTGAAGCCTGTTTCGCTTTAGACTGTCCGCAAACTCATCCATCGGCTTTGCCGTTTCTTACTAATGTGTGATGGGCCATTGCTGCTGTTTGCAAGATAGTTGACCAGGAGTCCATGTTCACCTGCCACTGTAAGTTGTTAACATGTTGGATGGTTGAATCTGTGTCTGTGTTTGGAAGCTTTGGATGAGATGATTATGTTGAAATGTTAATAGTTAACCCTTCTGTGGACTTTGAGTCAAATTGACCTGTGTTAACTGCTTATTTTTACTCAAAAATTAGGTGTAATTTTATGTAAATAAGGCTTATTGGTGGTAATGAGTTGTAGTAAAGTTGACTAACAAGGTGAAACACAGAATTGGGTGATATTTTATGCTACTTGCCTTACAACCAGTCAAGCCACAAAGGAAACAGTGAACTTAACAGTAACAATAGAGAACTAGAAGAACATCATTGGGAAACGTGATTCATTGCTGTTTTGAGTTGGCCAGAATTCATCATGCCATTTAACTTTCTTGAAGTATCTAGAATAGGCGACACTGGCTCTGTCGTCTAAGCTAGTCTTGCTTTGAATCTGTAGATCACATTTTGCCTTTATACAGGGTCTCCCATTTGCTTCTTTACACAAATGAGTGTAAATAAATGTAATAATGATGAAGATGTGGTGATGAAATGTGGATTAAATAAATGTGTGAAAAAGACTGACATGTGTGATAACAGTGCAGGTAGATGGGTTAATTTTCTGATGACTAATATCTGCGGATGATGGAGTGGAGGTCGGCGCCCGTCCAGCCGTCTCCATCAGTTGCCTGCTGCTGCAATGAGACAGTAAAGCCCTCAGTTATCCTAGTGGACACAGCACAGGAAGTTGGTTATTTCACCCTGAGAATTGTGCAATAATGTATCAGTGCACAGTACAGGAGAAAGTGTTGATGGTGTGTGTGTGTATAATGTATCAGTGCACAGTACAGGAGGAAGTGTTGATGGTATGAGTGTGTATAATGTATCAGTGTACAGTACAGGAGGAAGTGTTGATGGTGTGAGTGTGTATAATGTATCAGTGCACAGTACAGGAGGAAGTGTTAATGGTGTGAGCGTGTATAATGTA
>BRDA01042829.1:0-44467 GCA_036984385.1 Crenuchus spilurus
TCCAAGGAGATGATACTGTGATCCGAGACACCCAGGTCATAGACTAGTAAGTTATTAATAGGTACAGTGTCCGTAATCACCAAATCCAGAGTATGTCCCCTGGTATGAGTGGGGGCATTAACATGCTGAGTGAGGTTAAATGAGTCCAGAAGTGACATAAAATCTGCTGCCGGAGGAGAGGATGGATTGTCAACATGAATATTTAGGTCCCAGAGAATGATGTTTTTCACTGAGGAGCAGAGTGAAGTGAGAAGACCATACATGTCTGGGTTAAAAGAGGCATGTGGTTTAGGAGGGTGATATATTAATATAACGTTCATCAGGAAAGGGGGTTTGAAACTGAAGGCCAGACTTTCAAAAGAAGAAAAATCTTGAAGTGGTAGAAGGGACAATTTTAAATTACTGCAGTAAATTACCGCCAAACCACCACCATGGCCAGTGCTGCGGGCTCTCTGCAAGTAACTGTATCCAGAAGGACAGGCCTCATTCAAAGAACAGTACACATCTGGTTGGTGCCAGGTCTCAGTAAGGCACAAAAGGTCCAAGTCCTTTTCCAAAATATGATCATGGATAAGACATGATTTATTGGATAGCAATTGTGCATTAAAAAGGTCTATTTTAATACTGGTTGGAGTAGATGTCTTTTGAAGAGGTTGAAGCAGACTGAAGTCCACTCCATGTTTTCCTTCCCACTTTATATGCTGCGTCCTCACAGAATTTCCTGCAACCACAGTAGCAGTGTTCTGATGACGTCTTCGTGGTGCGACAGGGCGTCCGGCGGACCAGATGGATGGGATGGAATCGAAGCCGGCTGGCCGAGAATACACAACTTTCCTCTGAGATCCTCTAGGGATGTAACGATGTCTGCGTAGAAGGCCCAGCTGCTTTATGGTGGAGACACAAAGCGGAGTGGAACAGTTGTTAAATTTGAGCAGTTGTGAAGTGGAGTATGTCAACATCAAGCCAACCAAGGGAGATGCTAGCACAGAACTAGCCGCTAACAGCGGACCCGTGGCTCGGGAGAAAATGACCAAAAAGTAGTACAATACAGTCCACAGCATGGCCCAGGAGGACAGCACAGGGGAAGTCCAAACAGAATTATGCTGATGATTGGGACATCCAGATGACACAGAACCGACTAAGGCAGCGAGGCAAGCACTATGAAGGTAGCAGCTAACACTCGATGCAAAGTGCAGCTGAACCAAAGCTGTTAACTGACAGTAGTCCCAAAAAAAGTTCAAACCAATTTCAAAACAAAAAAATTCAGTAGGATGCCTTGTAGCGTGGAGAAGCGGCGAACAAACGCCAGCGTCCTCTCTCACCCCTCAACACACCTGAACCAAAAACAACATGATAACACACACACACCCACCTTACAGATCACACACACACACACACACACACACACCTTACAGATAACACACACACAAACACACACCTTACAGAAATCACACACACAAACCTTACAGATCACACACACACACACACACACACACACAGTACAGATCACACACACCTTACAGATCACACACACACACTAATTTCATTCATAAACTCAAACAGTTAAATCTACTTTGTTAGAATGTTTATAAGATGTTTGGAGCTCACTGTTAATTACCATGACTGTAAGAATGACGTGAGTCCACTCTGACGTGTCACTTTGACCTTTTAAATGGGGACAGAAAATGCTGATTTTGATTGGTCAATGGAACCAATCACTTGAGTTGTCTCATTTGGGCTTAAAACCATCTACTTAGCTAAGCCTTAGTCAGTCTATGATCAGGATCACACCTGAGAGGCCATGCCTGATGTCTGAGGCACTTTTCTACACCAACAGCCAAGAAGACTTAGAGATTTCTCCTTTAAAGATGGCTCCTCTGATGGACTCTGTTTTTGACACAGAATGAGTTTGTTTTAGCTTTTGTCTTCATCATCTTTACTTTAAACATAAGAAGAGCTTTTTGACATGATTTTACTACCAATAAACTGAAACAAACTCAACCTGGACTTTGTGATAGAGTGTGTGAGTCTGGATTGGTTTACTTACTGCTGTAAAATCTGGAGATTAAAAATGGAGATTAACAGTCAAACATCACAGATGGAGTCATGAACATCTTCATTAAGTCACAAATCAGCAGAAGACCTCCACAATTAAATGTGAGTTACTTTAATAATAAACTGACTACAGATGGACATCTATACCTTTGGGTCCATTCACAAGCTCTCTTTATATCTCTGTGATTCATTTGATGTTATTTTTGTTAATAATTAGTCATCATCTGTGTATTTATCTGCTCTGTTTAGTGTTACAGGTCATAAATGTGAGCACACACACTGAGACTAATGTGTGTCAGATATTTGGAGAAATAAATTGGTTCTGGTTCTGATAACAGGTCCATATGAGAAAATCACTTCTCAGCTCCTTCAGTTCATATGAGTGAAGAAACCACATATAGACCTAATTAATGAATATTATGAATAAATCATTATTAATCATTAATTATGAGCTGGTCTTTTGATTTCCCTTCAAATTCAGCATCAAACTGAACTGAAGATGTGATAAAGAAGTGTAACAACTGAAAGAGTGTCTGAGTAGGGGAGGGTTGGCTGTGAGGACACACAGATATGTCAAATATAGAAATATGGATGATGTCATATTAATGCTCAGTGTCACCAGTTCAATGTGGACTTTACACACTACATCACCATCACTCCATCAAAACCATCAAAAGATAAAATCACATCAAATATGTCAAATTCAGCCAGTAATGAAGTGTCAGACTTCACTACACATCTCCTAACACCTCTCTGTACTGACTGACTGTGTGTGTGTGTGTGTGTGTGTGCGTAGTGACTTACTGCGTGTGTGTGTGTGTAGTGACTTACTGTGTGTGTGTGTTTGTGTGTGTGTGTGTGTAGTGACTTACTGTGTGTGTGTGTGTGTGTGTGTACTGACTTACTGTCTGTGTGTGTACTGTGCAGTGTGTAGTTTGTGTGTGTGTGTGTGTGTGTGTGTGTGATCAGTACAAACAGTGATAAAGTGATGATCTTACCTCAGTGTCTCCAGTTTACAGTGTGTATTCTTCAGTCCTGCAGAGAGCAGCATCACACCTTGGTCAGTCACATCATTACCAGTCAGGTCCAGTTCTCTCAGATTTGAAGAGTTTAAACAGAGAATTTCTGATAAAACTTCACAGCTTTTCTGGGTGAGTTTACAGCCACACAGCCTGAGAGACAAATTATGAAATATCAGAAACACTGAAATCTCAAACAAGAACAAATACAACAGAGAGCAGACTGACTTAAGTTACAACTACAACTAATAAATGATGTGTTAACAACAATAACACACACACACACACACACACACACACACACACACACAGCAGACTGAATTAAGTTACAACTACAACTAATAAATCATGTGTTAACAATAATACACACACACACAATACACAGTATACACACACACACACACACAGTACACAGTACACACACACACACACGGAGTATATACAGAGACACACAAACACACACACACACAGTACACACACACACACACACACAAACAGTACACACACAGTAGAGTGTGAGTGTCTTTTGTAAGATCTGTAGATGATAAAATGGAGATTAACAGTCAAATTTCACAGATGGAGTAGAGAACATGTTGATTTGTAATTAGTTTAGTTACTTTAATAATAAAGTGGCTGCAGATGTACAGTAGTGCTTTAATTGTGTGAACCCTTTACAATCTTCTAGATTTCTCTGTAAATATGAACTAAAACATCAGATTTTCATACAAATGCTAAAAGTAAACACATGGAAGACAATTAAACCAACTGAACTAATTTAATAATGTTTTTATATTAAACTTCATTAATTTAATGAGTAATCTGATCCAGCACTGATCCAATATTACATATCTTTGAGAGGTAAATGTGTGTACACTGTAAACAATGATCTTTATTTATTTTAATTACATTTGTTGTGATATTTCATGTTTATATTTTTCAGTTTGGGTGACTCTTCTCTGTACTTCAGTGACTGGTGTTCAGCTGAGTTTCTTCATTTATTCACACTTTTACTGTCTCTATGAGGACTTAGAACATTCTTAAAGTTCTACTAAGATGACTGATAGTAGTTGTAAGTGCTGTGTTTAATCTTCAGTAGTTACTCACTGAAAAGCAGGTTAATGTCGGCTCTTACATGGTTTGATAATTGTGTAAGTTTCCTCTATTTCTGAGAAGCTGAAAGCCAGTGAAACTATTTCACTGCTTTACTGTCACCTTATTCAACATTTTAACACAAATGACTTTAGCTGATGAGATGGTGGCTAATGCTAGGTAGCTTAAATAAAGGCTGTTACACACCAAACAAGACTCAAATAAATGAGATAAAAATGTGAAATATTCACACGTTTTCACATCAAACTATTGACATTTTTTTTTTTACTTTTAACAAGCGTTTAGCAATATTTAAGTTAATTTTATCAGAACTCTAAACACAGCAACACATCTCACTCATACAAACAAATAGTTCATTTCCTGTTCAGCTCTGCTTTTCACAATACAAACAGTTTTCTCTACAAACACTAGTTCTGTTAAAACTCAGAAAACCTGTTTCAGTATCCAGTCATTGAAAAACATCATTCTCTGGGACCTAAATATTCATGTTGACAATCCATCCTCTCCTCCGGCAGCAGATTTTATGTCACTTCTGGACTCATTTAACCTCATTTAACCTCACTCAGCATGTTAATGCCCCCACTCATACCAGGGGACATACTCTGGATTTGGTGATTACGGACACTGTACCTATTAATAACTTACTAGTCTATGACCTGGGTGTCTCGGATCACAGTATCATCTCCTTGGATGTGCTTTCATCTTCTCCTAGTCCGAATCCCAAACGACTAATCCATTTCTGTGATTTTAAGAACATCAGCCCTGAGGTCCTGTCCTCTGATCTCCACCGCCTGGCTGCTGTTAACTTTTCGTCTGTAAATGATTCCGTGGATCATTATAACAGATCTCTTCATGGTCTTTTGGATCTCCATGCTCCCCTTAAATCAAGGCTGGTATCCTTTTCACATTCAGCCCCTTGGTTCACCAGTGAGCTACGTAAGATGAAAGCTGTTGGCCGGGCTATCGAGAGATGTATGAAGTCATCTTGTCTCTCTGTACATAAGCTGGCATACAAAGATCATCAGAAAGCCTATACTCTTTCTCTCAAAGAAGCACGGTCCAAGTATTACTCTAACATCATCAACAGCAGCCCTGGTAACTCTAAACAGCTTTTCTCTACAATAAATCATCTCCTCAATCCCATTAAACAAATTCATGGAGAAGCCTCGGATCAAAAGTGCGATATGTTTCTTTCATTTTTTAAGAACAAAGTGAACACCATTAGATCCCAGCTGCTCAGCTTCCCGGCACTTCCTCTACCATCTATTTGTCCACATCCTGTGTCCTTTAGCTGTTTTGCTGAGGTTGCTCAGAGTGAAGTTGAGAACATTATCAAAAAAATGGAGCCATCAACCTGTGCCTTGGATCCCTTCCCCACAGCCCTCATAAAATCTAATCAATCAGCCTTAAGTTCATTGATTACACATATAATAAATCAATCATTACAATCTGGCCATGTTCCATCATCTCTTAAAATTGCTATCATTAGGCCTCTTTTGAAAAAACCCGATTTGGATCCAGAGGACCTTTCTAACTACCGACCTATTTTCCCACCTTCCTTTTCTGTCTAAATTACTGGAAAAAGTAGTTGTTGCTCAGCTGCAAGATCACCTACATCAACACTCTTTGTCTGAGAGGTTCCAATCTGGGTTTCGTGCCACTCACAGCACAGAGACCACATTGCTGAGGGTTACCAATGATATTCTCATGGCAGCTGATGCTGGTTCTCCCTCCCTTCTCATCCTCCTTGACCTTACAGCAACTGTTGACACCGTGGATCATAGCATCCTCCTCCACCGTCTCCATGTGGAGGTCGGTCTATGTGATACAGTCCTGGACTGGTTCACATCTTTTCTCTCCAATAGGCTGGAATATGCCAGCCTTGGGAATGCCAAGTCCCAGACTGCTGGTGTCACCTGTGGTGTCCCTCAGGGGTCAGTCCTTGGGCCTCTACTGTTTACCCTCTATATGCTGCCATTGGGCCGAGTCATCAGTCAGCATGGTGTTTCATTTCACTGTTATGAAGACGATACCCAGCTTTACATTAGGACTGGACCAAATACCTCAACCTCTTCGGCAGCATCATCAACATCTACATCATCAGCAGCAGGAGTACCAGCATCATCTTCTTCTTCACTCACTGTCCTTACCACTTGCCTGGAGGAGATAAGGGCATGGATGAGTCAGAATTTTCTCCAACTAAACTGTTCTAAAACTGAAGCTCTATTGATTGGCACTTCTCATCAGGTCCAGTCATCTACTATAACTACCATCTCGTTTTCTGGACAAGACATCCCTCTTTATACTGCAGTTACTTATCTTGGTGTGAGTCTGGACGCTCAGCTTACATTTGAAAATCACATTATACATCTGCTTAGAACTTGTTTTTTCCATCTCTGTAATATTTCAAAAATCCACTCTTCTTTCACTTTTGCTGATGCGGAGAGACTCGTTCATGCCTTTGTCTCCTCCAGGCTCGATTACTGCAACTCCCTGTTTAGTGGGATTTCTGGTAAAAATCTTCAGAAACTTCAGTATATTCAGAACAGTGCAGCCAGGATTTTAATGAGAGCTCATAAACTGGAACATATTACACCTATCCTTCATAATATTCATTGGCTTCCTATTAATTTCAGAATTCAACATAAGACTGCTCTCATTACCCATCAGTGCATCTATGGCAAATCCCCCGACTATTTGAAAGACCTTCTTATCCCCTATGCTTCTGCTCGTTCCCTCTGGTCACAGAACAGTAATCTCCTCCATATCCGATGAACTAGGCTAAGGACCATGGGAGATTGGGCATTTTGTGTGGCTGCCCCCCACCTTTGGAACTCTGTCCCTGACTATTTGAGCACTGGATGGTTTTAAAAAAGGCTTAAAGACTTTTCTTTTTAAACAGGCCTATTCTAGCTCCAGCTGAGGGTGTCGTAATTTTCAGATGTTCTTAGTAGGGATTTTATTTTTATTCTATCTTTTTTAATATATATATATATATATATATATATTTTTTTTTTCATTTTTATATACTTTTTTCTGATTTGCTGTGTGCTTATGTTGTTTTGTAGCACTTTGAGATTTTCATTAATGAAAAGTGCATTATAAATAAAATGTATTATTGTTATTATTATTATAACCACTGTCACAACACTAACAGCTGATGTCATTACAGCAACAGTGTTACAGCTCATATTTTACTCTCTCCCAGCAAACACACATTATAACATCCCTTCTTTTCTTATAAGTCACTTGATTTTTACTGTAATCCTCTACATTTGTACTTTTCACTCACATGTCTGCATTTTACACAGCATACTGTCTACACAATAAGTGATGTATTCATGCTTTATGTTACTGTATCTAGATGTAAATGAATTCATGTTGGGTCTGATCCAGTGGTGGACAAAGTACTTAACTCTAGTACTTAAGTAAAAATGCTGATACTTGTGGTCAAAATTTACTTAAGTAAAAGTTTCTCAGTCAAAGGTTTACTTAAGTTAAAGTACTGAAGTACTTAAGTATTCAAAAGTACATGCATTTAAAAATACTCAAGTATTCAAAACTACAAATTATATTTTCTAATATCAGTACATTGCTGTTTTGTTTTGAGTGCTTTTACAGAACCTTGTAACTTGCTGAAACCACTTGATGTATTGACATATAGAACCACTCTGCAACAAAAAGTTTACACCACCTGTAAAACTTCAGTGTGGATGAGCGAGTACAACGCTATGCGTATCTGTATCTGTTCAACCATCTAAATGATCTGTATCCTTATCTGTACCAGTCTTATCAACTCTCCATTGGCTTCCAGTTAAATATCATATTGATTACAAAATCATTTTATTAACATATAAAACCCTGCATGGTCTCACCCCTGAATACCTGCAAGACCTCATCATGCGCAATGACCCACCAAGATTACTCAGATCCCAGGGTGCCGGTCTCTTACTAGTTCCCAGATTTCTTTAAGCTTCAGCCGAGGAAAAAGCCTTCTCTTTTATAGCCCCACAATTGTGGAATTCTCTTCCAGCTAGTGTTCGGGATGCTGACACAGTCTCTACTTTTAAATCAAGACTCAAAACCCACCTGTTCAGTTTAGCTTTTTGTAATTAATCTCTCCTTTCCAGTTATTGTCGTTACAGGACTTCATGAACATGGGGAATTGCGGAAATCTCAGACACTCTACGATGTTGTTCCAACATGGAGGTTTGATGGCGATATGGATGGATACCTGTCTGGTCTCATGATGCTCTAATATCTGTGTTCTTTCTGGTTTCCTTCCTTCCAGCCAGTTCGACCAGCTGCCATCTCAGTGCAAACATTTACTTGTTTTCTACTGCACTCAGCCTAATTGTTTCTGTTTGCTGTTTGTTTTCTTCTCTTTTCTGAGGAAATGGCCACTGAAGGTATTTGATGGTTGAATTCTCCTGCAGTCCGCAACAGACCACCTGGTTCACTACACCTACTGTGGTCAATTCCTTCTGCTCCGGAGTGGGTTTTCCTTTGGCTGACACCAGACGTGCTGCTCACTTACATCTACTACTAGCAATGATCAGACTAAAGCTCTAATGCTACTGCATTTTAATTATGATACAGAATATGGATGCAATTATCACTATTATTAATATTATTGTCGTTTTACACCATAGCACAATGTCAGACTTTTCTAAGTATGTAAATCTCTATCAGTAGTTTGATCACAGGAGGATGGATCCCCTTTATGAGTCTGGTTCCTCCCAAGGTTTTTTCCTCCAGCCTTGAGGGAGTTTTTCCTTGCCACTGTTGCCTTCGCCTTGCTCACATCGGGCTTAGATTCAAATTGTCTGATACTAATTATGTAAAGCTGCTTCGTGACAACAGCTGTGGTAAAAAGCGCTATATAAATACATTTTAATTGATTGATACTCAGAGTGGGTGGGGCCTAAACTGGAAATGGGTGTGGATTAACAGGAAGTGGGTTGGGCTTAAATCTGTACATTATTTTATGTCTGAAACTGATATGGATTGATCAGAAGTTGCTATATGTATTGTTTATATGTCAGCCTTGTTCACTGTATTCTTCTCAAAAGCACCACGTTCAAACCTGAGTACTGAACAGAGCAATGAGCTAGAGTGAAGCCAAGCACAGAGACATCAGTCAGTCACTGTCTGTGTGTGTGCGAGAGTGGCTGCAGACAGGGTTGCCAGGTCCAACAAAAATATATAGCCTAAAGTCAGTCTAAAACCCACCCTTCAGAAGCTTAAACTAGCCCAAAATATATGTCTGTCACAAGTTTGAAGTGAATGGCAAAACAACTATGAATGTATGACTTAGTATTTGGTTTATAAGGGATTTATTATCAGTGTGGCAACCCCCTCAATATGTATGTAAGCCTGACTACGCCACCCCTTGGTTTATACCTAGAGCAAAGGGGACCTCTGTGACTAAAAGAAGGAAATAATGTATACACAAAACACAGGTTCTTTGTTTTAAGAAGAATCTCACAATCTTTATTGCCAAGATTACAATTTGGGTTGGCTGACCCAGGGAGAATGATAAAAAAGAACAGAATAAGAAAAATAAAAGAACACTAAAATTAAAACACCTTGGATGGGCACTTAATGCACACCAGCTGGGAGGCTCAAAGCTGGAACACTATTTTACTTCAGTGTGAAGACAGAGATAAAACCCAGTGAAAAATAAACACATACTGGTGCCTCACAATTTATACCACACAAGATTACACACCACTGCAAACTTACTTCAAATACACAGTATCTCACACTTAATAATATTGTCCAGGATTATTCTCTTCCAGTCTGATATACCCCCAGTACTCCACTCCAACATCCAATAAAAAAGAAGGAAGAAGGGAACATAAAACAGGATAACTCAATGGGTTTTCCTTCAGAAGCTTAAACTAGCCCAAAATAAGTCTGTCACACATTTGAAGCAAATAGCAAAACAACTATGAGAGCATTTTGTTTATAATGGATTTATTATCAGTCACTAATAATATGGTAAAATTAGTGTTTATTAGTTCTTTTATAACAGTTTTATATCCCAGTCAAGAACATTTAATAATAACTGCTCCAATAATAAAAATGCTCCATTGCAGCTACCAAGTGTCTCACAATTTACATAAAGTTACCACTCAACACATGAATGCCCAGCTCCATTCTGTGTATGAGGTGATTCTCTAATCAACTTCAAATTTAAATATTAAGTCCACTATTTGTCTCGCGACACAGTTGCACACTCTCTTATGTGTTTCATAGCCTCACAGGAGGATTTAGATTTGGGTCTTAACAGGTGACATGGTCACCATTCTGGCGAAACACACCTAATTGTTGATTGTGCATGGTAATTTCTCTTGTTCTCTCCCTGTTCCCACAGACTAGCCTCCTCACCCATCTGATTGTTCTAGGTTCATGCCAGATGTTTAAAAAGGTCACCTACTGCTGAGACGCAACCCAAGATGGATGACTAACACTTCACACATACACATATAGAAGTACTATGTATTAGTTGAATTACTTGTGGGACCACCCCATGAGGACACTTAAAACCCCAAGAAAGTTACCCTCTTGGATGATTGTTGTATTGAATTGCTTCTGTTTGATTCACTTGTGATCATCTTTTATTCACACATGCTTTTAGTGTGATAATTTTTTCTTAAACTATAACTGAGGTTGAATGGAGATTTGATAACATTTATACACATTTATACACATCCATCCATCCATCCATTATCAACCGCTTTATCCGGGGCCAAGTTGCGGAGGTAGCAGTCTGAGCAGGGAAACCCAAACCTCCCTCTCCCCAGACACTACAGCCAGCTCCTCGGGGGAAACACCGAGACGTTCCCAGGCCAGCCGAGAGACACAGTCTCTCCAACGTGTCCTGGGTCTTCCCCGGGGCCTCCTCCCAGGGGGACATGCCTGAAACACCTCCCTAGGGAGGTGTCCTGGGGGCATCCGAAACAGATGCCCGAGCCACCTCAGCTGGCTCCTCTCGATGTGGAGGAGCAGCAGTTCTACTCCGAGTTCCTCCCGAGTGACCGAGCTTCTCACCTTATCTCTAAGGGAGCGCCCAGCCACTCTGCGGAGGAAACTCATTTCAGCCGCTTGTATCCGCGATCTCATTCTTTCGGTCATTACCCAAAGCTCATGACCATAGGTGAGAGTAGGAACGTAGATTGACCTGTAAATCGAGAGTTTTGCCTTTTGGCTCAGCTCCTTCTTCACCACAACGGACCGCTGCAGCGACCACATTATTGCGGAGGCTGCACCAATCCGTCTGTCAATCTCATGCTCCATTCTTCCCTCACTCGTGAACAAGATCCCGAGATACTTGAACTCCTCCACTTGAGGCAAGACTTCTCCACCCACCTGGAGAGGGCAAGCTACCCTTTTCTGGTCGAGAACCATGGCCTTGGACTCAGAGGTGCTAATTCTCATCCCGGCTGCTTCATACTCGGCTGCAAACCGCCCAAGTGCATGCTGAAGGTCCTGGCTTGAAGATGCCAAAAGGACAACATCATCTGCAAATAGCAGAGATGAAATCCTATGGTCTCCAAACTGGACTCCTTCCGGCCCTTGGCTGTGCCTTGAGATGCTGTCCATAAAGATTATGAACAGGACTGGTGACAAGGGGCAGCCCTGTTGGAGTCCAACATGCACCTGAAACAGGTTTGACTTACTACCGGCAATGCAGACCAAACTCCTGCTCCGATCATACAGGGACCGGACAGCCCTTAACAAAGGGCCCCGGACTCCATACTCCCAAAGCACCCCCATAGAATACCATGAGGGACATGATCAAATGCCTTCTCCAGATCCACAAAACACATGTGGACCGGTTGGGCATACTCCCACGAACCCTCGAGCACTCTATGAAGGGTCTAAAGTTGGTCCAGTGTTCCACGGCCAGGGCAAAAACCACATTGTTTCTCTTGGATCCGTGGTTTGACTATTGGCCGAATTCTCCTTTCCAGTACCCTAGAGTAGACCTTACCAGGAAGGCTGAGAAGTGTGATTCCCCTGTAATTGGGGCACACACTCCAGAGGCACTGTCCCAGACTGCCATGCAATGTTGCAGAGGTGTGTCAACCAAGACAGCCCCACAACATCCAGAGACTTAAGATACTCAGGATGAATCTCATCCACTCCCGCTGCCTTGCCATTGTGGAGTTTGCGAACCACCTCAGTGACTTCGGCTTGGGTAATGGGCAAGTCCACCCCTGAGTCATCAGCCTCTGCTTCCTCAAAGGAAGACAGGACAGAGGGATTTAGGAGACCCTCTCCACCGTGTGACAATATCCTCAGTCGAGGTCAACAGCTCCCCACCAGCACTGTAAACAGTGTTGGTAGAGTACTGCTTTTCCCTCCTGAGGTGCTGGATGGTTTGCCAGAATTTCTTTGAGGCCGACCGATAGTCCTCCTCCGACCGATAGTCCTCCTCCATGGCCTCACCAAACTCCTCCCAGCTCAGAGTTTTTGCTTCTGCTACTGCCTGAGCCGCAGCACGCCTGGCCTGCCAATATCTATCGGCTGCCTCAGGAGTCCCAGAGGCCAACATGGCCCGGTCGGACTCCATCTTCAGCTTGACGACATCCCTTACCTCCGGTGTCCACGACCAGGTTCGGGGGTTGCCGCCACGACAGGCACCAGTGACCTTTTATACACATAATATTTACAATTAACCATTAGTGTTTATTTAGATGCATTTACACATAGACAATTTTAGTAATTTAGTAGATTTTTGTGATTAAACATGTGGTCTCTGATTCTCTTAACCATCAGTTTGACCTATCATGTAAACTGCAACCAAGTATCCTCTTACAACCAAAACCATTTTTGGAGATTTGCTAATTTCAAAGCACACTCATTAGCTGATCCTAAGTTATACTGATGATTTCTCTCAGTAGTTTGATCAGAGGAGGATGGATCCCCTTTGTGAGTCTTGGTTCCTCCCAAGGTTTCTTCCTCCAGGCTTGAGGGAGTTTTTTTCCTTGCCACTGTTGCCTTTGGCTTGCTCACATCAGGCTTTACATTTGAATTCTGTTGTGTCCTATGCACTGTTATCTGATTCCTTTGGAATCAAAGAGAGGACTGTTAGAAACCTCTTTTTCATAGATGCATAAGACAGATCATTGGAGTTCAGGCCTGCTGTCCTGCTCCTAAATTCATGGCTCCACACACATGCTTTGTGACATTAGTTTCAAGACTAGTTGACTCCAAAACTATAGATTACATTTTAGAGACCTTGCCTCTAACTTTCAGTGACAACAACATCTGATTAACAAGTCTCCAAAGCTATCTGTTTAGTCTCACTGCCAAAAGGCCTACTGAGCTAACCTTGGGGTCTCCTGACAACAGGACTTAAATCATTTCAAACCAATCATGACCCTTCTTTATTTTCCAACCAATCACATCATTACAAGGTTCCAAACCTGTATGTCTTTGTCTTTCTAAAGCATATATACTCTGCTGTTTTAAACAATAAACTGGGAAACCATCTTGAGAACAGACTCTGCCTCTGTTATCATTTGAACTCCCCTGGCGCACTGCAGGCCAAGGAGGACGGAGGAATCCTGCATTCTACTGCCATGTACAGCTCAGTATATCAGATGAACCCCAGAACCAACAAACGGTTCTAACAGACCCAAGTGAGGAGGCCCAGAAAGAGTGGATACAGAAACATCAGCAGAGCTTGCAGCTGGCAAGGGAACAAGTTGCTCAAAGATCAGAAAGACTGGCCCAACAGCGCAACAGGAGGCACAATGACAGAGCATATAATCCTGGCTTAGAAGAAGGCCAGTTGGTATACCTGAGGAATCATGTGCAGGGGCAGAATAAAATTAAAGACTATTGGAGTTCACTTCTGTACAGAGTGGTCCGGTGATGGTCTGAGTGTATTCAGACTGGAGGGCCAAAATTATGAAACCAGTGCTGCACCAAGATCTGGGCTACAGTGCTGGCTCATTGGTCTCTGGTGGGAATAGCTTGACTGTACTTGGAAAAGATCCCTGTGTCAACTCCCTGGTGTCCATAATTGTCGTGGACACTAGACAGAGCCTCTTCTTGCAGAGACTGAGCAGAACGGAACGTGGTGCTGCTTGACCTTAGTGCAGCCTTTGACACGTTTGATCATACTATTCTACTAGAAAGACTAAATAACATGGTTGGAATCACAGGAACAGCCCTTTCATGGTTTAAGGTTTACCTTACAGACCGATACCAGTTTGTTAAAGTGAATAATATATCCTCTAATCATACAAAAATGCAATTTGGAATTCCACAAGGCTCAATTTTAGGACCTCTATTATTCATATTATATATATATATATATATACCACTGGGCAGAGTTATTAGCAGACATGGCATTACCTTCCACAGTTACGCTGATGACACACAGCTATACATATTAGCTAAACCAAATGATAAATCAAAACTAAAGATAATGGAAGACTGTGTAAAAGATGTGAAGCACTAGATGACACAACTTCCTCTTACTAAACAGTGACAAAACAGAAGTCCTCCTCCTAGGTTAAAAGTCTGCTTTAAATAAGGTATCTGACTTGATATTAAATTTTGCTGACTCCCCTGCTCATCTAAGCTCATCAGCTAAACATCTGGGTGTCATAATTGATTCAGACTTATCATTTGATCAGCATATAAGTAACATTACAATAATAGCTTTTCTACACCTTCGCAACATCTCTAGGTTAAGAAATGCCCTATCTCTACCTGATGCAGAAAAATTAGTACATGCCTTTATTACTTCAAGATTAGATTATTTAAATGCACTACTGTCAGGATGCTCCAGCAAAAACTTTAATAAACTCCAGTTAATTCAAAATGCAGCAGCCAGAGTCCTCACTAAAACCAGGAAATTTGATCATATCAGTCCAGTCTTATCAGCCCTCCATTGGCTTCCAGTTAAATATTGTATTGATTACAAAATCATTTTATTAACATATAAAACACTGCATGGTCTCGCCCCTGAATACCTGCAAGACCTCATCACGTGCTATGACCCACCAAGATTACTCAGATCCCAGGGTGCCGGTCTCTTATTAGTTCCTAGAATTTATAAGGCTTCAGCAGGGGGAAAAGTCTTCTCCTATATAGCCTCACGACTGTGGAATGTATTCTCTTCCAGCTAGTGTTCAGGATGCAGACAGTCTCTACTTTTAAATCAAGACTCAAAACCCACCTGTTCAGTTTAGCTTTTTGTAATTAACCTCTCCTTTCCAGTTACTGTCATTACAGGACTTCATGAACATGGGGAATTGCAGAAATCTCAGACACTCTACGATGTTGTTCCAACATGGAGGTTTGATGGCGATATGGATGGATACCTGTCTGTTCTGATGACACTCTAATATCTGTTCCTTCTGGTTTCCTTCCTTCCTTCCAGTCAGATCAGATGCCATCTCAATGCAAATATTCACATATGTTTTCTACTGTACTCAGCCTAATTATCTCTGTTTGCTGTTTGTTTTCTCTCTTTTCTGAGGAAATGGCCACTGAAGGTAATCGATGGCTGAATTCCCCTGCAGTCCGCAACAGACCACCTGGTCCACTACACCTACTGCGGTTAATTCCTTCTGTTCCAGAGTGGGTTTTCCTGACAACAAACCTGCTGCTCACTTACATCTACTACTAGCAATGATCGGACTGAAGCTCTAATGCTACTTCATTTTAATTATGATATCTGAATGGATGCAGTGATCACTATTATTAAAATCATTATTGTTTTATACTATAGCACAATGTCAGAATTAACTTATGATCTAAATCTCTATCAGTAGTTTGACCAGAGGAGGATGGATCCCCTTTGTGAGTCTGGTTCCTCCTAAGGTTTCTTCCTCAAGCCTTGAGGGAGTTTTTCCTTGCCACTGTTGCATTTAGCTTGCTCACATCGGGCTTAGGTTCAAATTGTCTGATACTAATTATGTAAAGCTGCTTTGTGACAACGTCCATTCTAAAAAGCGCTATATAAATAAATTTTGATTGATTGATTGAATGACTGAGGAAGTACCACATGGACAGCCTCCGGGTTGCAACCTATTGGTTGAACAACTCAATGGAGAACTCCCTCTTTCTCCAATAAGCGGTCCCACTGCCATAATAGAATCTTTGAAAGCCCTGACAACTCATCTCTCTCTCCTGCTCTTGGATACTGGCCTCTTTCAAAAAACCTACATACTTGGCCAATCACTGGATCTGCTTCCTGAAGTAGACACAAGTCTGCTGGAGAACGCCCCCCAAGTGCCATGACTTCTCTGCAGTGGCTTGTGGCCACTACCCCTTCATCCTCAGGGACCTCAACCCTTAGTGATGGTACCTGGGTTCCATATGCAAAGCATTCCAGATACTGTCGTGACAACGCATCGGCATTCTGGTTGCTTCTCCCAGGATGGTACTTTATGGTGAAGTTAAAAGCCGCTAGCTGTGATGCCCAACGTTGCTCAGTGGCCCCAAGCTTAGCTGTCTGGTGGTGACTCAGGGGGTTATTGTCAGTCAGAATGGTGAACTGGCTTCCTAACAGATACTCACAGAACTTCTCCGTCACAGCCCACTTAACTGCCAGTAGCTCAAGCTTCATGGAACTGTAGTTGTCCATGTTCCGTTCTGCTGGCCTCAGTCCCCTGCTGGCAAAGGCAAAGGTACCTTACTTTCTTGTTCCTGTGAGAGCATGGCCCCTAACCCCCCATGACTGGCATCAACCTCCATGATAAAAGGTTTTTTAAAATCAGCATAGGCCAAGACTGGTGTTGATGTTAAACGTGCCTTCAACGACTAAAACGCTTGCTCACATGCCTCATCCCAGGATGCTAAAAGTGGGACAGGAAGTGTCTTTCCTTTACTACATGCCCCACTCAGCTTCCCCACCAATTGATGCAAAAGAGCAGCAAGCTTGGAGAGCCCAGCCACAAACGCCGATAGTAGCTGGCGAATCCCAAGAATGATCGAAGCTCTGCAAGGTGTGAAGGCCTCTTCCACTCCTTCACCACCTCAATCTTGGCTGGATCTGTTGCCACTCTTTCTGTGGACACCACATGTCCCAAGTAGTTCACTTGTCTTTGGAAGAAGTTACATTTTGACAGCTTCACTTTAACATTGGAAAAGCTGAGGTTTTTTGAGATCCTGAGGAATATCTGAAAAGTCCCTGTACTGTCCTCGCTGAGATGTAGTGTAATTTTAACTAGACAGTGAGCTAAACTCTGACTCAATGATGACAGACGAGTCCTTGTTGTGTTTGACAAATTTATTACTCTCTTGCCATCGCTGAATACAGAGTGAAACTAAAAAAAATAGAAAGAAATAATACAATCAGCTACGTCTCCTTATTCATATGTGAGCCACAGTAAATGCAAATTGTAACTAAAAGGCTTAGCTAAAGCCACTAAATATGAGTGACAACATAAATAAAAAACAGATTGCCTTCAAAAGGACGGCTTATTTGAACTGTTCAACATAATACAAATGAATTATTATTAGCTTAACATGTCTCTGCATTAACGTGCAGTACAACAGCGCCGACAGCTGGTAGAAATTATTATTGCTAGCTTGAAAACTGCTAATTTACTTTGGTAAATAAACTTCATAGTAACATAGATTCACCAATGAAAACAATGAGAAAACACATGAAAATACATACAGGCGTTGCTTCTCCAGAAGTTACAAAGGGGTTTGCCAGTTTTATGATTTTTAGAGTGCATTACTCTCTCATCCCTCGTGCGTTGGTATCATGACTAACGTACACAACACTTCCGGTTCTACGTTGGATTTGTATGTCAAAATAAAAGCATGCCTGACAAAATAAGTTTTCAAAATAAGATATTCTTTCACAAAAAATTAACTGAAGTGCCTGAAAGGCAGAACAGTCCCCCTCCCTCTTGTGGGCTATCAGCGAGCTATTGTTATGTTAACTATTGCCAGGAAATCACCCCCCACAGGGTTTAGGCTCAGAGAAGGACAGCCTTCTCGAGAAAGCTCAAAGAAAGAGTGCAGTGTGTATATTGTGTTAGTGTGTTATTTATTATGATAAATAAACATATAATAAACTATAATTTGTTCTCTGGTACAGTTATTCTGTCTTATTTATACAACTGGCCCTCTCTGTCTGATTCTATGTGTGTGTGTCTGGCAGCACAACTGTAAAACCCAAGATTTTCACTCACCTTCACATCAGTAAAATGTGATTTGACAATAAAGTTGATTTGATTTAAAATAAAATGTAATTTCAGTGGAGACTGTACATATATGTACAAACTCTATTGTGATAAATAAATGTATAATAAACTATCATTCATCTGTGTGTGCTCACACAGGTTGTTTGTAAGAGAAGCAAAAGTGGCCATGCTAAATACTCTAAAACAATCTAAAATAAATTAAAAAATACATTTTCTCTGTGTTCTTTGTATGATTTTAAAATATAATATAGTATTTTGAGTGTCTTTCCGTGAAACTAGACTGAGTTTCTGAGCCATTTCCCTCACTTTGCCCTGGAGACAGCAATGCATAAATAAATCTCTTAACACTAGAAGCGTGGATCCTGACAAAAATTTTCGTCAGGGGAAAATCCCCCGCTTGGCCCGCCACCCTGCTGGAGAACGATTAGCATCTTATTGATATGCTAATTACATGACAAACGCTCCAGGCAAAGTGAGGGAAAGAAAGTCACAGAAAGCAATCTCTGAAACTCAGTCGAGTTTCACAGAAAGACACTCAAAATACTATATTATATTTTAAAATCAAACAAAGAACGCAGAGAAAATGTATTTATTTATGACTTTTAGATCGTTTTAGATTTATAGATTTATTTGTGCATTGCCATCTCCAGGGCAAAGTGAGGAAAATATCTCAGAATCTCAGTCCATATTCACAGAAAGACACTGAAAATAATACATTATATTTAAAAATGAAATGAAATTCACAGAGAGAATGTATTTATTTATTCATTTAGACCGTTTTTTTATGCATTGGAATCTTCAGGGCAAAGCCGAGAAAATACTCATCACAAAACACAGCGCCAGTTTCCGTCTACAGGGCAAAATAAATGTATAATAAACTATATTTCCTTTCATTTCCCTGTTATCTAACGAAATAAAATACTTTACATAGATGGAAATGAACTGTAATATATTATAATAATTATTATGGCAGTATGCACACAGACTCACAGACAGAGAAGCAGGCGGAGAGGGCCGGTTGTATAAATAAGACAGAATAACTTTACCACAGAACGAATTATAGTTTATTATATGTTTATTTATCATAATCAATAACACACACTGCACACTCTTTCTTTGGGTTTTCTCTGAGAAGGCTCTCCTTCTCTGAGCCTAAACCCTGTGGGGGATGATATCCTAGCAATAGTTAACATAACAATAGCTCGCTGATAGCCCACAAGAGGGAGGGAGACTTTTCAGAAATTCCTCAGAATCTCAAAAAACCTCCGCCTTGCCAGTGTTAAACAATCTAAAAGTAATAAATAAATACAAACCGGATTCTTAAAAAGTTGGGACACTAAACAAATTGTGAATAAAAACTGAATGCAATGATGTGGAGATGGCAAATGTCAATAGTTTATTCATAATAGAACATAGATGACAGAACAAAAGTTTAATCTGAGTAAATGTAACATTTTAAAGGAGAAATATGTTGATTCAAAATTTCACAGTGTCAACAAATCCCAAAAAAGTTGGGACAGGTAGCAATAAGTGGCTGGAAAAAGGAAATTGAGCTTATAACGAACAGCTGGAAGACCAATTAACACTAATTAGGTCAATTGACAACATGATTGGGTATAAAAAGAGCTTCTTAGAGTGTAAGTGTCTCTCTGAAGCCAAAATGGTAAGAGGATCACCAATTCCACCATTGTTGTGCAGCAATACCAGAATGGTGTTACCCAGTGTAAAATAGCAAAGACTTTTAAGTTATCATCATCAACCGTGCATAACATCACTACACCTCAAACAGGAATGCTACTGTCAAGTAAATAACAGAATGGGCTCAGGAATACTTCCAGAAAGTATTGTCAGTGAACACAATCCACCGTGCCATCCGCTGTTGCCAGCTGAAACTCTACAGTGCAAAGAGGAAGCCATTTCTAAGCAAGCACCACAAGCTCAGATGTTTGCACTGGGCCAGGGGTCTTTTAAAATGGAGTGTGGCAAAATGGAAGACTGTTCTGTGGTCAGATGAGTCACAATTTGAAGTTCTTTATGGAACACTGGGACGCCATGTCATCCGGACCAGAGAGGACAAGGATAACCCAAGATGTTATCAATGCTCCGTTCAGAAGCCTGCATCACTGGTGGTATGGGGTTGCATGAGTGCATGTGGCATGGACAGCTTGCATGTTTGGAAAGGCACCATTAATGCAGAGAACTATGTTCAGGTTCTAGAACAACATATGCTCCCATCTAGACGTCATCTCTTTCAGGGACGACCCTGCATTTTTCAAACAAGATAATGCCAGACCACATTCTGCAGCAACCACAACATCATGGCTACGTAGGAGAAGGATCCGGGTACTGAAATGACCAGCCTGCAGTCCAGATCTTTCACCTATAGAGAACATGTGACAAAAAAGGCCCAAGACGATTGAACAGTTAGAGGCCTGTATTAGAATTCTAAACTTGAGAAACTGGTCTCCTCTGTCCACAAACATCTGTTGAGTGTAGTAAGAAGAAGGGGGGATGCCACACAGTGGTAAAAATGGCCTTGTCCCAACTTTTTTGGGATTTGTTGACGCCATGAAATTTTGAAACAACATATTTTTCCCTTAAAATGATACATTCTCTCAGTTTAAACTCTTGATCTGATCTGTGATTTGTGTTCTATTCTGAATAAAATATTAGACGTTGGCACCTCCATATCATTGCATTCAGTTTTTATTCACAATTTGTTTAGTGTCCCAACTTTTTTGGAATCCGGTTTGTACATTTTCTCTGTGTTCTTCATTTGATTATAAAATATAATATAGTATTCTGAGTGTTTTTCTGTGAAACTGGCTTCCCTCACTTTGCCCTAGAGTTTGTCATGTAATTAGCATATCAATAGGAGGCCAATTGTGTCCCAGCAGGGTGGCCAGCCAAACGGGGGATTTTCCCCTGACGAGAAATTTCATTGCATCCACGCTTCCAGTGTTAAGCCCCTGTTTCTGGAGCCTAGAGAACACCTCTTCAAGCCGCTCTAGGTGCTGCTTCACATCAGATGAGTACACAATCATGTTGTCAAGGTATAATAAAACAGACTGGTAATGCTGGTCCCCAAACATGCGCTCCATGAGCCTTTGGAAGGTTCCTGGGGCATCACATAAACCAAATGGCATATGATTGAATTCGAATAGTCCAAATGGAGTGCAGAAAGCAGTCTTGTATTTATCTTTCTCAGCAACAGGTACTTGGTTGTATCCACTTGCCAGGTCCAGAGTGGAAAACCATTTTGCCCCAGCCAGAGCATCCAAAGATTCTTCAATTCGAGGCAAAGGTTAAGCATCGCGACGGGTCTTGGCATTAAGTTGGCGATAGTCCACACATAGCCAAAGACTTCTGTCCTTCTTGGTCACCAAGACAATTGCGGAAGAGTAAGGACTGGTACTTTCTTTAATAACTTTACTCTCCAAGAGATGCTGAATGTGGAGCTTTACAGTTTCTTACTGTGAAGGAGGGATATGACGATATGGTTGCCACACAGGAGCATCATCTAGCAAAGGAATCTCATGAGTGATCAAGTTGGTGCACCCCAAGTCCCCCTCACCTTGTGCAAAGATGTCCTGGTATTTTTTATGAGAGCCCGAATGTGTCATTTCCACTCCAGTCAACCCCTCAATGTCCATCACCAGAGGAGTAGCAGATGCACTGGGGTCAGGAACTACTTCCTGTGAAGACATGAGCGGAAGGCCCTCATCCTAAGACTGACTTATTGAAACTGGGGATGAGGTTGCTGTCGAAACCACTGCTCCCACTTGTACAGTACCAAACACATGCCGAGGAGGAAGCCACACCTCAGTTGCACTGACATTAACAATAGGGGCATACAACAAACCCTTCTTTGCAGAGACTAAAACTGGTGATAAAAGCAAGCCCTCAGGCAAGTACCCATCCATCTGCAAAGGCTCCAGCAGAAACTTCATGGACTCGAGCTGGGGACATATAATGGGGAAAAAAAACTGGATAAAATCGGGTAAAACTGGATGCTGAGGGTCCTTAGTGACCAAGATCCTTCTTGCTGGAATACACTGCCCTAAAACCACAACACTCAACTCGATATAACCAATATATGGAATATCTAAACCATTGGCCACTTCACGGCCCAGCCACTTACAATTTTTCTTTTGCAGATGGGACAAATGTTCAAGAAAGAAACTTTCTGTAATGGTGGTTACCACAGAACCAGTGTCAATCAAGCAAGGAACCTCCACCCCACCCATAAAAACACATAAAACTGGACAACTTCCAACCAACTGGTCATAATCAGGAAAAGATAAAGCTGAGTCAAACCCAGTGCGCCACAGTGCATGACTCTTCACACTGGGAGCATCTAGTTTTCCGCCGGCCTAGAATTACCACTACTTGGCACTGGTGGAGCAGACATCTGACTGGGTGGAGGAAGGGCAGCCTGAGAATGGCAAGCTATATGGCACAGTCTATTACACCTCAGGCAAATAGGTTGCCCATTAGGGGCATGTCTAAACTGACCCACTCTAGTTGGAACACTTTGTGCAGTATCACTAGTAGGCTGTAAATGCCTAGTTAACATATCCAATTGGGCCTGCTGTTTCAATACCAAAGCTTTCAGCTCAGCCAACTCAGAGGAATATGGGGTAATAAGTCCAATAGTCATATTGCAGTGAAAACTGAGCTTCAGTACTACATATCGGAGCACGTGGAGCCCTGTCGCGGCTGGCTGACCCTTCACATTTTCACAAAACTGATCTCTTAAACTCTCCCTTATCTCGTCTTCCTTTGTTAACTGGTCACACAGACCATCTCCTTCTCCATTTACTCATTAAAAGTAGCAGCAAACACAACAGGTCCTTATCCTGCACATTCATTTTGTAATAAACAACAGTGTTCTTCTGCCTCTTTGTGCAGGTCAGATTGTTATTTTTCACACAGCGCCACCTAGCAGATAGGAGAATATGGCCACACCTCTTATCCATGTCACAAGTGAGTATAAACACATTTTTGTCCTGGCAAATGCACGACCCTCATGTCATCAATCACACAGTACTCAAACTCATCAAGTATAAACCAGCCTTAACAACCTAAGCAAAGAAGACCAGGTGTCCCTCTCCCCAGACACCTCTTCCAGCTCATATGAGATATCCAAGGTGTTCCCAGGTCAGCTGAGAGATACTGTCCGTGTCACATCTACTACAGCTCAGTCAAGTTCACTGACAGACACTCCAACAGCACCACACTCTAATGGCAATAACCGGCACAACCAGCAGAGGTCACAATCTCCAGAGTACTAACATCAGAGCGTGGCAATCAACTACACCTGTTCCTCATCATGGACAATCACATGGGCTATATAACCCCTCAGCCTTCACACAAGCTTTGTGGAGCATTGACTAATGTTTACCTGACATGTGGTGCTGTGTGCTAACTCTGTCTTTCTCTTCCCCACTCTTCAGACTCTATGAGAGGACTCTTGTGAGGTGTGCTCTTCCTGCTGCTCTCTTACTGAAGCCTGCTCACCTATATGACCATGATATCGATTCTAGTGTTCTGCATTGTGTTTGGTTCTGCCTCTCTCTTGTTGAATAAAGTATTAAATCTACAGTTACTCCTGACTCAGCTGGGTAGAGCTGGGTTCTTACAGATATAATCTCTCCAGTGTGTCCTGGGTCTCTCTCTGGGTCTCCTTCCAACTGGACATGTCTGAACCACCTCAACTGGGTCCTCTCGACATGGAGGAGAAGCAGCAGCTCCACTCCGAGCCCTTCCTGCATGTCTGAACTCTTCACCCTGTCTCTAAGGGAGAGCCCAGACACCTTATGCAGAAAGCTCATTTCAGCCGCTTGTATCCACACTCTCATTCTTTCAGTCACTACCCTTCAGTTCACATGAGTGAAGAAACCACATATAGACCTAATTAATGAATATTATGAATAAATCATTATTAATCATTAATTATGAGCTGGTCTTTTGATTTCCCTCCAGATTCAGCATCAAACTGAACTGAAGATGTGATAAAGAAGTGTAACAACTGAAACAGTGTCTGAGTAGGGGAGGATGGGCTGTGAATACACACAAATATGTCAAATATAGAAATATGGATGATGTCATATTAATGCTCAGTGTCACCAGTTCAATGTAGACTTTACACACTACATCACCATCACTCCATCAAAACCATCAAAAGATAAAATCACATCAAATATGTCAAATTCAGCCAGTAATGAAGTGTCAGACTTCACTACACATCTCCTAACACCTCTCTGTACTGATTACTGTGTGTGTGTCTGTGTGTGTCTACTCACTTACTGTGTGTGTGTATGTATGTGTGTGCGTGTACTATGCAGTATGTAGTATGTGTGTGTGTACTGTGCAGTGTGTAGTGTGTGTATGTGTATGATCACACACACACAGTGCTAAAGTTATGATCTTACCTCAGGGTCTCCAGTTTACAGTGTGGATTCTTCAGTCCAGCAGAGAGCAGCTTCACACCTGAGTCATTCAGAACATTTCCACTCAGGTCCAGTTCTCTCAGATTTGAAGAGTTTAAACAGAGGATTTCTGATAAAACTTCACAGCTTTTCTGGGTGAGATTACAGTCACTCAGCCTGAGAGAGAAATGATGAAACATCAGAAACACTGACATCTCAAACAAGAACAAATACAACAGACAGCAGACTGAATTAACACTAGCATTCTAAATTTTTTTGAGACTCCTGTTCCCTCTCCCTCTAGTGGTAGTCCCAGGTTTTTTGAGATTATTGTTCCCCCCTCCCTCAGATGGGCCATCAGCTACCAACTATTCTTATGTAAATGATTGCTGGGATTCTGAAACACCCAGGTCTCTTCTGGTTCTGTTTATTTGTGTTCAATATGTAATAATATGAAAATGTATGATAATTATTTTATTTGTGTCATTACAGAAAAAATAAACTGTATTTCTATTGTTGTAATTTAAAATGAAATGTAATTTCAGTGGAGACTGTCAATGCTTGTACATACTCTGTATGTAATATACATTTTATTTTATTTTATAAAATATGTTTGTTTGTAAGTATATATTGGTTTTGTATTTTTCTTTATAGTATTATTGTAAATAATTTTTTATTAATCATTATTATACTATTTACTTCAATTTCATTTTATTATTATTTTTGTCTTTACTAAAATAAATGTATATGTAATAATGTATGTATTGGCTTTGAAGGTAGAAATGTAATATTTTCATACATAATTACAAATTATCAAACATTTTGTGTGTTAATGTAATTGTCTGTATAATTGAAATGTAATTTCAGTGGAGATTTATTTACAATAATATATTAAATTCTAATTTCAGAATAATTTCAGATAATCATGTAATTTGTTAAAATAAAATGTAATTTCAGTGGAGCATGGTGAAAAGCACCATGTCGTGAAGTGAAGTGAAGATAAAATATAAAATAAAATGTATATCGGTGTTGTAATATTACAAATAAAATTACATTACATGTTACATACATGTACATGCAATTACAGCTATAAACATTATTTTATAAGTGGTTTCTGTTCTTGTGTGTAAGTGTGTCTAATTTCAGTGGAAACTGTCCATGTAATGTAATGTGTAATGTTGTAATTTTGTTTGTAATATTACTATAAATAAGTGAATGACATACATTTCATGTAACTGGGGGTTTCAGGTCTGTTCTTTGTATACAGTATGTGCAGGTTTGAATGAGCACGCATGAAGCAGCCGGCAGTGACTTTACTCCACTGAAATTAGACACACACTTACACACCAGGTGCAGAAGAATAATAAGATGTATAATATATAAGATGTTACTTAGAAGTTTCCTGCATATACAGTACAGCAGGTTTGAATAGCGAGAAGTGGCCGGCAGTGACTTTACCATGCCATTCATATCAAATAAAATAGAATTTATAGTATTACATACAGAGTATGTACAAGCAGTGACAGTCTACACTGAAATTACATTTTATTCTAAATTACAACAACGAAATATGCTTTATTTTTTCTGTACAACTGAGCTTCAGCGTGTATCAGCTTTCACAGAAGCTCACGTGTGTTCAGCCGGCCGGCCGGCCACTCGGCTCAGCCCACGTGTGTGTGTGCAGCATGATTCCTGCTCTATAATTATGTATAAATATTTTTTTCCTTCAAACTTTGTGGAAAGAGTAAAACTATTGACTGTGAGAGGGAGTTCTGTGTCTGTGTGACAGGCTGGGGGAAGACGCACTTATTTTGCATAACAAGCAGCGCAGCGAGGTGTGAATGTCTCACATTCCTGCACGGGGGATTTAGAGAGGGAGAGACCCTGCAGACAGCCTAATATCATGACGAAAATTTTCGTCGGTTTGGGAATTCTAGTTAACTGGTCACACAGACCATCTCCTTCTCTGTTTATTCATCAAAAGTAGCAGCAAACACAACAGGTCCTAATCCTGTGCATTCATTTTGTAATAAACAACAGTGTTCTTCTGTCTCTTTGTGCAGTTAAGAATAGTATTTTTCACACAGTGCCACCTAGCAGATAGAAGAATATGGCCACACCTCTTATCTGTGTCAAGTGAGTATAAACACATTCTTGTCCTGGCAAACACACGACCCTCATGTCATCATTCACGCAGTACTCAACACGTCAAGTATAAACCAGCCTTAACAAAAGAAGCAAAGACCAGGCGTCCCTCTCCCCAGACACCTCTTCCAGCTCATATGAGAGATATCCAAGGTGTTATCACCAGTTCACCAGTTATAATCAATCCACTTTTAACAATCTTAAATTCATCCCTAAAATTGGGTTATGTGCCCAGAGCATTTAAACTAGCAGTTATAAAACCCTTGATTAAGAAACCAAATCTGGATCCTTGCATATTGTCCAATTATAGACCGATTTCAAACCTGCCATTGGTATCTAAAATATTAGAAAAAGTTGTGGCCCAACAACTTCGCTCATATTTACATAAAAACAACATATATGAAAAATTTCAATCAGGTTTTAGGCCACATCATAGTACTGAGACAGCTTTAGTTAAGATAACAAATGACCTCCTTCTCGCCTCTGATCAAGGCTGTTTATCTATACTGGTGCTGCTTGACCTTAGTGCAGCCTTTGACATGATTGATCATACTATTCTAATAGAAAGACTGAATAACATGGTTGGAATTACAGGAACAGCCCTTTCATGGTTTAAGTCTTACCTTACAGACAAATACCAGTTTGTTAAAGTGAACAATATCTCCTCTAAACATACAAAAATGAAATTTGGAATTCCACAAGGTTCCATTTTAGGACCACTATTATTCATAATATATATGCTGCCACTGGGCAGAGTTATTAGCAGACATGGCATTACCTTCCATAGTTACACAGATGACACACAGCTATACATATCAGCTAAACCAAACGATAAACTAAAATTAAAGAAAATGGAGGACTGTGTAAAGGATGTGAAGCACTGAATGATGCACAACTTCCTCTTACTAAACAGTGATAAAACAGAGGTCCTCCTCCTAGGTCCAAAATCAGCTTTAAATAAGGTATCTGACTTAATATTAAATCTTGCTGACTCCCCTGCTCATCTACGCTCATCAGCTAAAAATTTGGGTGTCATAATTGACTCAGAATTATCATTTGATCAGCATATAAGTCACATTACAAAAATAGCTTTTCTACACCTTCGTAACATATCTAGGTTAAGAAATACCCTTTCTCTACCTGACGCAGAAAAATTAGTACATGCTTTTATTACTTCAAGATTAGATTATTGCAATGCACTACTGTCAGGATGCTCCAGCAGAAACTTAAATAAACTCCAGTTAATTCAAAATGCAGCAGCCAGAGTCCTCACTAAAACAAGGAAATTCAATCACATTAGTCCAGTCCTATCAGCCCTACATTGGCTTCCAGTTAAATATCGTTATCGTATTGATTACAAAATCATTTTATTAACATATAAAACCCTGCATGGTCTCGCCCCTGAATACCTGAAAGACCTCATCACGTGCTATGACCCACAAAGACTACTCAGATCCCAGGGTGCCGGTCTCTTATTAGTTCCTAGAATTTATAAGGCTTCAGCGGGGCGAAAAGCCTTCTCCTATATAGCCCCACGACTGTGGAATTCTCTTCCAGCTAGTGTTCGGGATGCAGACACAGTCGCTACTTTTAAATCAAGACTCAAAACCCACCTGTTCAGTTTAGCTTTTTGTAATTAACCTCTCTTTTCCAGTTACTGTCGTTACAGGACTTCATGAACATGGGGAGTTGCGGAAATCGCAGATACTCTGCGATATTGCGCCAACATGCTGGAGATTGATGATGGCGATATGGATGGATACCTGTCTGTTCTGATGACGCTCTAATATCTATATTCCCTCTAGTTTTCTTCCTTCCAGTCAGATCAGATGCCATCTAAATGCAAATATTCACCCATGTTTTCTACTGCACTCAGCCTAATTGTTTCTGCTTGCTGTTTGTTTTCTTCTCTCTTTTCTGATGAAATGGCCACTGAAGGTATTCGATGGCTGTTTCACCTGCAGACCACAACTGACCACCCGCGCTGCTACACCTAATGTGGTCAATTCCTTCCGCTCCGGAGTGGGTCTTCCTGCGGTTGACACCAGACCTGCTGCACACTTACATCTACTACTAGAAATGATCGGACTGAAGCTCTAATGCTACTATATTTACTGCATGTTACATTTAAATAAGGATGTAAATCTCTACCAGTATCAGTAGTTTGATCAGAGGAGGATGGATCCCCTTTGTGAGTCTGGTTCCTCCCAAGGTTTCTTCCTCCAGCCTTGAGGGAGTTTTTCCTTGCCACTGTTGCCTCGGCTTGCTCACATCGGGTTTAGAATCAAAATGTCTGATACTGATTATGTAAAGCTGCTTTGTGACAATGTCCATTGTAAAAAGCGCTATATAAATAAATTTTGATTGATTTGATTTTGATTGATTATCAGGCCAGCTCAGAGATACTGTCAGTGTCACATCTACTACAGCTCAGTCAAGTTCACGGACAGACACTCCAACAGCACCACATTCCAATGGAAATAACTGGCACAACCAGCAGAGGTCACAATCTTCAGAGTACTAACATCAGAGCCTGGCAATCAATGACTCCTGTTCCTCGTCATTGACAATCACACGGGCTATATAACCCCTCAGCCTTCCCACAACCTTTGTAGAGCATTAACTAATGTTTAACTGACATGTGGTGCTGTGTGCTAACTCTGTCTCTCTCTCTTCCCCACTTTTCAGACTCTATGAGAGGACTCTTGTGAGGTGTGCTCTTCCTCCTGCTCTCTTACTGAAGCCTGCTCACCTGTATGACCTTGATATCAGTTCTAGTGTTCTGCATTGTGTTTGGTTCTGCCTTTCTCTTGTTGGAAAAAGTATGAAATCTACAGTTACTCCTGACTCAGCTAGGTACTGCTGGGTTCTTACAGATATAATCTCTCCAGTGCCTCCTGGGTCTCCCTCTGGGTCTCCTTCCAACTGGACATGCCTGGAACACTTCACCTAGGAGGCATACAGGAGACATCCATACCAGGTGCCTGAACCACCTCAACTGGCTCCTCTCGACATCGAGGAGCAGTGGCTCTACTCTGAGCCCTTCCTGCATGTCAGAACTCTTCACCCTGTCTCTAAGGGAGAGCCCAGACACCTTATGAAGAAAGCTAATTTCAGCTGCTTGTATCCACACTCTCATTCTTTCAGTCACCCTTCAGTTCACATGAGTGAAGAAACTACATATAGACCTAATTAATGAATATTATGAATAAATCAATATTAATCATTAATTATGAGCTGGTCTTTTGATTTCCCTCCAAAGTCAGCATCAAACTGAACTGAAGATGTGATAAAGAAGTGTAACAACTGAAAGAGTGGCTGAATAGGGGAGGATGGGCTGTGAATACACACAAATATGTCAAATATAGAAATATGGACAATGTCCTCATTAATGCTCAGTGTCACCAGTTCAATGTGGACTTTACACACTACATCACCATCACTCCATCAAAACCATCAAAAGATAAAATCACATCAATTATGTCAAATTCAGCCAGTAATGAAGTGTCAGACTTCACTACACATCTCCTAACACCTCTCTGTACTGACTTACTGTGTGTGTGTGTGTGTGTGTGTGTGTGTGTGTACTGACTTATTGTGTGTATGTGTGTGTTTGTTCTGTGTGCGTGTATGTGTTTACTGACTTACTGTGTGTGTGTGTGTGTGTGTGTGTGTGTGTGTGTGTGTGTGTGTGTGTCTGATCAGAACACACAGTGATAAAGTGATGATCTTACCTCAGTGTCTCCAGTTTACAGTGTGGATTCTTCAGTCCAGCAGAGAGCAGCTTCACACCTGAGTCATTCAGGTGATTATCAGTCAGGTCCAGTTCTCTCAGATTTGAAGAGTTTAAACAGAGACTTTCTGATAAAACTTCACAGCTTTTCTGGGTGAGATTACACCTCCTCAGCCTGAGAGAGAAATGATGAAACATCAGAAACACTGACATCTCAAACAAGAACAAATACAACAAACAGCAGACTGACTTAAGTTACAACTACAATTAATAAATGATGTGTTAACACCAATAACACACACACACATACACACACACACACACACACACACATAATACACAGTATACACACACACAGTACACGGTACACACACACTGTGTACACACACACACACACAGTTCACAGACACACACACACACACACACACAGAGTATATACAGACACACAAACACACACACACTGTGTACACACACACACACACAGAGAGACACACACATAGTACAGTGCGAGAGTTTCTTTTGTAAGATCTGTAGATGATAAAATGGAAATTAACAGTCAAATGTCACAGATGGAGTAGAGAACATGTTGATTTGTAATTAGATTTAGTTACTTTAATGATAAAGTGGCTGCCGATGTACAGTAGTGCTTTAAGTATGTGACCCCTTTACAATCTTCTATATGTCTCTGTAAATATGAACTAAAACATCAGATTTTCATACAAATGCTAAAAGTAAATACATGGAAGCCAATTAAACCAACTGAACTAGTTTAATAATGTTTTTATATTAAACTTCATTTATTTAATGAGGAAAGTGATCAGTCATGTTATGTGACATGCCATCATCGCTTCGCAATGGTAGGCTGCACAGACGAGTCACTTCTCCCCAATGCCATCTGTCTCTTGTTGCTTGTAGCAGGCTAGCACCTGATAATCCAGTCCATGTCTTGATGTTATCCATCCAGGTTATTCTTGGTCTTCCATGTCTTCGGACTCCTTCCACAAGTCCAGTCATAACACTTCCTTCAATGCTCTCATGTGCATGCCTCATCACATGACCGAAGTAACGTAACTTGCGGGATTTAATGTGCATCAGTAACTCCTTTTGAGTTTTAGCGATCTCATAGACTTGCTCAGTGGTCATCATCTTCATCCATGAGATCTTCAGCAACTTCCTGATGCACTTGTTCTCAGAAGCCTGAATACATCTTTCTTCCTCTTTCTTCAGTGTCCAGGCTTCACATACATATGTAGCTACTGGCCAGACCAAGGCTTTCATCAGTCTTAGTTTGGTTTTGGTGCTAATTGACTTGCTTTTCCACATCTTTGTCAATTTGATCATCACCAACATGCCCATGGCCATTCTTGTCTTCACTTCACTGACACAGTCTGCAGCTTTTGTTACTCTGCATCCCAAATATGTGAAAGAGTCTACTTGTTCCAGAAGTCTTCCTTCGACTGTGATCTTCAGTATATCTTCAGTGTTCGTCATCACATTTGTTTTAGCTGCATTGATCTGCATGTTATATTCCTTTGTAGCCTTCTCAGTGTGACTCACCAGTTCTTCTAGTTGTTCTTTTGATGTGGCCAATAAGATGATGTCATCTGCATATCTGAGATTGTTGTCATCTGCATATCTGAGATTGTTAATAGTCCTTCCACCAATTTTGAATCCTCCCATAAATCCCTGTAGTGCTTTCCTCATCACTTGTTCTCCTAAGATGTTGAATAAACATGGTGAGAGGCTACATCCTTGACGGACTCCTTGTCTTATACAAATAGAAATACAGTTCCTGGTTCCATTCTCTTGCTTTCTCTAAGATGATTCAGAGGTTTGTGATCTGATCCCGAGTGCCTCTTCTTGGTCTAAATCCAGCTTGTTCTTGGGCAATCTCCCCTTCCAGCTTAGACTGCATTAATTTTAATATCACTCTCAACAAGATCTTGCTAGCATGTGAGACCAGTGCAATGGTCCTGTAGTTCTTGCACTGGAGCAAGTCTCCTTTCTTGGGCAGTGGGATGAAAAGTGATTGCGTCCATTCTTCTGGCCAAATTCTAGTTTCCCAAACTTCCATACAGACCTCATGGAGCTTATTCAACGTTTTCTCTCCACCAAACCTGAGCAGTTCAACTGCTATGTCATCTGGACCGGATGCTTTTCGTGTAGCCAGTTCTAACATAGCATGCTTGATTTCTTCCTTCAGTGGTGGTGGTTCCTTTTCTTGAACATCAATCTGAATATTATCTTCTGCACCACTGTATAGTTCCTCACAGCAGTTTTTCCATCATTGACACACTTTCTTTGTTTCCACAAGTTTCATGCCATCTTTGTCCTTGATGGCTACTGTGCGAGGCTGGAATGGTTTGGTGAGCTTTTTTACTATCTGGAATACAGGTCTGCTTTCTTTGCATTTTCTTCCAGCTCACTCACTGCAGGTCCAGTTGAATTGTCTTCCTCACTTGTTTCCTTTTGAACCTCATCCTCAATGTCAACGTCACAATATTGTGATCAGAATCACAGTCTGCACTGATGCATGTGGGTGCATTATTGATTGACTGTTTCCACTGCTTGTGGGTCAGGATGTAGTCATTCTGAGCTCTGGTCTCCTGATTTGGGCTCTCCCATGTGTATCTGTGCCTGTTGTGTAGATGGAAGAGTGTGTTGCTGATGAACAACCCATGTTCATCACAGAAGTCTACCAGTGTTTGACCTCTATCGTTTCTTATACCATGACCATATTTCCCAAGCACTTCACTTTCTGCTGCATTTTCTCCAACTCTGGCATTGAAATCTCCAGTGATGACAAGTAAGTTCTGCTTGGGATTCTCCACAAGTACTTGTTCAAATTCCTTGTAGAATTGTTCAATTTCTTTGTCTTGCTTGTTCGCGGTTGGTGCATAACACTGAATAAGAGTCATATCTCTTGGTTTTGAAGCAAATGTGGCTGATATGACTCTGCTGCTCACTGGATTGTAGGATTTTAGACATGTAGAAACTCTTCTGTGAATCCAGATAGCAACTCCATGATGTTCACGACCCTCTTTGCCTGAGAACAGCACTGTGTGTCCATCCTTTGTCTTGAAGTGTCCAGTGCCTGACCACTTAGTCTCAGACAATCCACAAATGCTGATGTTCAGTCTTTCCAATTCACTACTAAGTATTGATAACTTGCCAAGTGAGTTTAGACCCCTCACATTCCATTGTCCAATCTTGACACGGAGTCTGCTGTTTAGATTCTCTTCATCTTCTTTCCTTGTTGTATTGCGCAATACGACCTTTGATGAGCCAGTAGTACTGTACACTTCTCAAAACCCACCCTGTCTCTCACAGTGGGTACCGTGGACCTTTTTATCCTGGGCGACGTCTGAGCCAGTATGGCATTCTTAGTTTTTGACTTCATTTGTGCTCTGTGGGATAAATAGACTGACAGCATTCTAATCTCTTGTCAGCCCTGCAGTCCACTCGATGTTGTGCTAAGTTGCACCTAGCATACACCTCATCATGAAAAATCAACATCCTGTGTTATTAGCAGTAAAGCAACATAACACCAAAAGCTGTAAGAACCGTGCTGCAGCCCACAGTTCCAGGTCCCGTTGGATGGGGAGAGTGATCACTCTTTGTCTGGAACCTCCTCTTCGACCTTACCATCAAGGGTGGCCCTACCAGGAGCATAGCTCCAGATGGTATCGCTCTTAGATTCAAAGGTTCTCTCAAGCTTCTCCACCACGGCAAGGTAACGATCTCAGGAGAAGAGTGATCCAGTACTGATCCAATATTACATATCTGTGAGAGGTAAATGTGTGTTCACTGTAAACAATGATCTTTAGTTATTTTAATTACATTTCTTGTGATATTTCATGTTTATACTTTTAATTAAAAGCTTTTAAAACTCAGAATATAAAGTCATGTGAGATCCAGAGAACAGCTGAAACTTTGTACATCATAACACCTTGTTTTTGCTGTATAATAAGTCAGCATGTAGAACAGTGACTGAACAGAGACAGTCGTTCATATCAGCATCTTCTGTCTGTCTGCAGTTTGGGTGACTCTTCTCTGTACTTCAGTGATTGGTGTTCAGCTCAGTTTCTTCATTTATTCACACTTTTACTGTCTCTATGAGGACTTAGAACATTCTTAAAGTTCTACTTTAAGTAGTTAAGTAGTTACAAAGTAGTTGTAGTGCTGTGTTTAATCTTCAATAGTTACTTACTCAAAAGCAGGTTAATGTCGGCTCTTACATGGTTTGATTATTGTGTAAGTTTCCTCTATTTCCAGTGTTGCGAATAACGGCATTAAAAATAACGGCGTTACGTAATGACTTCATTTTCTCAGTAACGGGATAAAATAATTTATTACTTTTCCTGTCGTTACAATGCTGTTGACATTACTGGTCATTAAAAGCGGTGCGTTACTATATATTGATATACTAACAGTAATCCGAGCGGACCTCTGCTCAGGCTAGTGAGGAGTAACAGGTGTTACACAGAGAACTGTGACCTATCAAGATCTCTGACTTGATAGAAGAAGTCACAGATCTCGATAGGTCACAGTTCTCGGTGTAACACCTGTTTAACTCAAGTCAGTAAGCGATTGGCTAAGGCAGCGTTATGGTAGCCAATCAGAGCCAGTGTTTTTACACGTGTGCCGAGAGGCAGAAATGGCGAACAGGAGCAAGCCGAAGAAAAGTTAGCATTTTCAAGGTGGCAATATAAACATTATTTTAAATTCATTGAGGTTAAAGGCAAAAACGTGCATGTAATGTGTACATTATGTCCTCGGGCGAAGACTTTGTCGACATCCACTGTAAGGAACTCTAATTTAATAAAGCATCTCACAACGACCCACGCAGCTACAAAGTTAGTGGCTAGAAGCACCGACACCACAGCCGTCCACTAGCAAAGGACTCGGAGCAATGTCCGCCAAGCAGTAAAGGCTTGATTTTTGAAGAATAAGACTATAGAGGAAGAAGTTTACTTCTGTTATGAACAAATCTGTTGTCTCAGGTTGAGAGAATTTAATTTAATTTGATAGATGTAAATGCACTTTATATAGTGTAACTGTTTACTTTTGCTTCTTCTTTTTTTTTTTTTTTTTTACAAAGATTTGGTATTTTAAAGGATTTTATCCTGCACTGGTTTGTTGATGTGCAATAAAGTTATGTACAAACACCTTTCTGATCTACTCATTTCAACTGACTGTGAAAACTGCTTTTTCAAAAAATTCTTATTCTTTGACATAAAACTTTTTGTAACTGTAATGCAAATAGTTGCTTTCTCTGGTAACGAGTTACTTTTATTATAGAGTAATTCAGTTACTAACTAAGTTACTTTTTTGAACAAGTAGTGAGTAACTATATTTAATTACTTTTTTAAAGTAATGTTCCCAACACTGTCTATTTCTGAGAAGCTGAAACCCAGTTAAACTATTTCACTGCTTTACTGTCACCTTATTCAACATTTTAACACAAATGACTTTAGCTGGTGAGATAGTGGCTAATGCTAGGTAGCTTAAATAAAGGCTGGTACACAACAAACGATACTCAAATAAATAAGATAAAAATGTGAAACATTCACACATTTTCACATCTAACTATTGACAGCAGACACAACATGATGTTTGTGGGACTTTTGAGTGAGATGTTCATGCTGAGATAAAACAACAAGCAGACAGAATGAGTTCAGGAGGACTGAAACAACTGTGAACTGAATCTACAGCTTTTAATTTACATCCGTGTGGAGCCGTGTCTCTAAACCCAGCTCAGAGTTAACACATACGAGCTGTGTGTAGAAGCACTCCACCAGTTTAATCTCCAAAACACTGCTAAAAGGTTTAACCTCCAATAAAAGTCAACTTCACCCTCATGACAACAAGATCATCATCATCTTGTAAAGGTGGAGCTCAGTTTAGTAAATAAAGTAGTTAAACGTCTAGTAAACAATGATTACTTCTCGTTAACTGACTCGTTTATGGTTTAATTTGAGGAAGTTCTTGTACTGAACACATAAGGTCCAACAGGCTCCTGATTCTGGTGTTACACCAAAATCTGTGACTGTCTAATAGTGTGAGCTCAGTGTGCACTTTTCTGCACTTCCTGTTTATGTACAGGAGCATTTTCTACATATTACATGTGGTGTACAGTAACACTGTGATACAGTCAGTATCTGATTATGTGTCTGTACTGTTTCTTACACAAATACAGAGGAGAGACATTCTGACAGCATCACATCATGTGACCCCTCTACATTTATACTCTACTAATAGTGGAGAACAAGTCATGTTCTATTGTAGAACCCTATACAGCTTGTTACCGGACATAAGAACCATTCTGCAAAGCTGCTTGTAGTCCAGATTGTACAGTTAACAAATCCCTCATTTTATACAGACAACATATGTCTCATTTCTGAACTAAACAGGACTGTGAACAGGATGTGATTTCTGAACTAAGGTCCACTGTGGACGACCCCTCCCACCCCTCTCACAGGACCTTTGTCCGCCTGACTTCTGCTAGGAGGAACATCTGTGTCAGTACTGTCAGAGTCTGAAACACCTTCTTCTGTCAGACAGTCAGAACACCCAACACCATGCTGCCTCCTCCACTCTAACTAGTACAGTATAAAATAAATATCTGTAAAAGAAAACTGATCAATATTACCGAGCTGTTTCAGCCAACTCACAGTTATTGGTGTTAATCTGGCACCTGGTACTAATGTCCTTAATTATCTGACAAACCCTCTTTAACTGCCAGCCTAACTTTACAGTTTTTACTGACTCTGTAAGATGGTGAGCTGATCTAAAGTGACTGAAACCTTGGGTCTCATGTGAAACATTATGTTCATTAAACTGGGGAAAAACTGAACCAAAGGGTATAAAGAAGTCAGTGAAAGGTGGAGGAGGCAGTGCCATGGTTGGGGGTATGTTTTGGGCAGGACTTGGGCCTCTTATACAGTTACACAGCAGAGTGAAAACAAATGTTTATCAGAACCTTCAACAACATGTGGTTTCTTCTCTGCATTCATCACCTAATCAGCCAGCAATGTTCATACAGGACAACTCTAATCCTGTCACATAGCAGAACAGGCAAAGCAGTTCATAAAACCTGAAGACACTGAGATAATTAAACAGCAGCATCCTGATCTACACACAACCAAAAACCTCTGACATAACAAAGTTATGACCAAGAAACCCACTACAGTCACCGACCTGTGGAAGAGACTGAAAGAAGTGTGGATCACAATCACACCAGAGTTGTGACAGACTAGTACAAGTAGAGCACTAACAGAGACTACAGACTAGTGAGAACTGTAATAATAATAATAATAATAATAATAATAATAGTAATAATAATAATCCATCCATCCATCCATTATTAACCACTTTATCTGGGGCCGGGTCGAGGAGGTAGCAGTCTGAGCAGGGAAACCCAAACCTCCCTCTCCCCAGACACTTCAGCCAGCTCCTCAGGTGGAACACCGAGACGTTCCCAGGCCAGTCGAGAGACATAGTCTCTCCAACGTGTCCTGGGTCTTCCCCAGGGCCTCCTTCCAGGGGGACATGCCTGGAACACCTCCCTAGGGAGGCGTCCAGGGGGCATCCGAAACAGATGCCCGAGCCACCTCAACTGGCTCCTCTCGATGTGGAGGAGCAGCGGTTCTACTCTGAGCTCCTCCCGAGTGACCGAGCATCTCACCCTATCTCTACGGGAGCGCCCAGCCACTCTGCGGAGGAAACTCATTTCAGCCACTTGTATCCGCGATCTTGATCTTTCGGTCATTACCCAAAGCTCATGACCATAAGTGAGGGTAGGAATGTAGATTGACCGGTAAATCGAGAGCTTTGCCTTTTGGCTCAGCTCCTTCTTCACCACAACGGACCGCTGCAGCGACCGCATTATTGTGGAGGCTGCACCAATCCATCTGTCAATCTCATGCTGCATTCTTCCCTCACTCGTGAACAAGATCCCGAGATACTTGAACTCCTCGACTTGAGGCAAGACTTCTCCACCCACCTGGAGAGGGCAAGCTACCATTTTCCGGTTGAGAACCATGGCCTCGGACTTAGAGGTGCTGATTCTCATCCCAGCTGCTTCACACTCGGCTGCAAACCGCCCCAGTGCATGCTGAAGGTCCCGGTTTGAAGATGCCAAAAGGACAACATCATCTGCAAATAGCAGAGATGAAATCCTATGGTCTCCAAACTGGACTCCCTCTGGCCCTTGGCTGCGCCTTGAGATCCTGTCCATAAAGATTATGAACAGGACCGGTGACAAGGGGCAGCCCTGTCGGAGTTCAACATGCACCGGAAACAGGTCTGACTTACTACCGGCAATGTGGACCAAACTCCTGCTCCGATCATACAAGGACCGGACAGCCCTTAACAAAGGGCCCCGGACTCCATACTCCTGAAGCACCCCCCACAGAATACCATGAGGGACACGATCGAATGCCTTCTCCAGATCCACAAAACACATGTGTATTGGTTGGCCATACTCCCACGAACCCTCGAGCACTCTATGAAGGGTATAAAGCTGGTCCAGTGTTCCACGGCCAGGACGAAAACCGCATTGTTCCTCTTGGATCCGAGGTTTGACTATTGGCCGAATTCTCCTTTCCAGTACCCTAGAGTAGACCTTACCAGGAAGGCTGAGAAGTGTGATTCCCCTGTAATTGTAATTGGTCCCCTTTTTTGAAAAGTGGGACCACCACCCCACTCCAGAGGCACTGTCCCAGACTGCCATGCAATGTTGCAGAGACGTGTCAACCAAGACAGCCCCACAACATCCAGAGACTTAAGATACTCAGGACGAATCTCATCCACTCCCGCTGCCTTGCCACTGGGGAGTTTGCGAACCACCTCAGTGACTTCGGCTTGGTTAATGGGCGAGTCCACCCCTGAGTCATCAGTCTCTGCTTCCTCAAAGGAAGACATGACAGAGGGATTTAGGAGATCCTCAAAGTATTCCTTCCACCGTGTGACAATATCCTCAGTCGAGATCAACAGCTCCCCACCGGCACTGTAAACAGTGTTGGTAGAGTACTGCTTTTCCCTCCTGAGGTGCTGGACAGTTTGCCAGAATTTCTTTGAGGCTGACCGATAGTCCTCCTCCATGGCCTCACCAAACTCCTCCCAGCTCCGAGTTTTTGCTTCTGCTACTGCCTGAGCCGCAGCACGCCTGGCCTGCCGATACCTATCGGCTGCCTCAGGAGTCCCAGAGGCCAACATGGCCCGATAGGACTCCTTCAGCTTGACGGCATCCCTTACCTCCGGTGTCCACCACCAGGTTCGGGGGTTGCCGCCACAACAGGCACCAGTGACCTTGCGCCCACAACTCCTTACAGCATCATCAACAATGGCGACAGAGAACATGGTCCACTCAGACTCAATGTCCCCCACCTCCCTCGGAAGTTGGTAGAAGCTCTCCCAGAGGTGGCAGTTGTAAACCTCCCTGACACAGTGCTCGGCAAGACGTTCCCAGCAGACCCTTACAGTACGTTTGGGCCTTCCAGGTCTGTCCAGCTTCCTCCTCTGCCAGCGGATCCAACTTACCACCAGGTAGTGATCAGTTGACAGCTCAGCCCCTCTCTTTACCCGAGTGTCCAAGACATAGGGCCGGAGATCAGATGAAACAACAACAAAGTTGATCATCGACCTCCGACCTAAGGTGTCCTGGTGCCATGTGCACTTGTGGACACCCCTATGCTCGAACATGGTGTTCGTTATGGACAAACCATGACTAGCACAGAAGTCCAATAACAAAACACCACGCTGGTTCAGATCATGGAGGCCATTCCTCCCAATCATGCCCCTCCAGGTGTAATAATAATAATAATAATAATAATAATAATAATAATAATGGTAGCAGCACTTAGTCCATATACACTTCAGTGTGGTTAGTAGTGATGGGCAGGTCACTAATCTGGAGCAGGTCATACCAGATAACAGAGAACGTTATAAGCACATTCAGCAACATTTTTAAACAGTTCTAGGAAAGCTAACCTGTAACGTTACAGAAATAATGTTTCCAGAATGTTCTGAAAACATGACATAATAATGTTATAATTATAATAAAATAAAATGGCTTAACTTTTATAAAATAAAAATGGAAAGTTGAAACAACTGACACCACAATTGTACATAATTTAAGAAAGGTGACACAGAATGTTTTCCAAATGAACAAATTAGAGCTTTTACTGAAATGCTGAATATATTTAATATATTTTCTGAATTTAGACTGATTAAGAAGTTTAAATAATGACTTTACATAACTATTTTAGCTATGAGAATAAACACATGTAGCATTTTTAATGAGCAGCTGGTCTAAGGTCTGCAGTGATCTCAGCAGTCAGGAGTTTTAGTAGTTAATCTTCAGTGTTATTAGTTCTGTATGGGTTTATAAAGTATAAGGAATATGAACATCATCACACTGAGGCTAATGACTCAGACTGACTCTCTCCTTTTAGGTCAGCTGTTATAGACAGTTCTGCTGGAGTAATTAGCTACACTCTGATAACGTTCATATTTATTGTACTTTATAAATCCATACAGAACTAATTCCATCTTTCCACCTATTTCAGAGTGAGTGACTGCCCGCTGGTCCGGCCCAACAGTGATGGAAGACTGACTACTGAGACTCCTGACTCTGCTACAGAGGGGTTTCTGGTGAAGTGGATAGGGGGTGGAGCTACAACAGAGGGGTTTCTGTTGAAGTGGACAGGGGGTGGAGCTACAACAGAGGGTTTTCTGGTGAAGTGGAAAGGGGGGTGGGGCTACAACAGTGGGGTTTGTTGTGAAGTGGACAGGGGTGGAGCTACAACAGAGGGGTTTCTGGTGAAGTGGACAGGGGGGTGGGGCTACAACAGTGGGGTTTGTGGTGAAGTGGACAGGGGTGGAGCTACAACATAGGGGTTTCTGGTGAAGTGGACAGGGGTGGAGTTACAACAGAGGGGTTTTTGATGAAGTGGACAGAGGGTGGAGCTACAACAGAGGGGTTTCTGGTGAAGTGGACAGGGGGTGGAGCTATAACAGAGGGGTTTCTGGTGAAGTGGACAGGGGGTGGAGCTAAAGAGAAGCGTTTCTGATAAAGTGTGTAAGAAGTCCAAAGCTGTGTGTAAATAATTATAATTGATCATCTGGTAACTGATCTGAGGTCAGCTGTTGTATTCAGTCATCAGTGTTTATACAGATGTGTTATTAATGCAAATAAAACACTTACACAGCTTTTCTGCACACAGTCACAGCTGGGATCAATCTCATACAACCCCCCTCTGATGTTGTGTAGTTGCTCAGGTTCAGCTCATCCAGAACCTCCTCAGAGGTCAGAAGCGTGCAGGCTACAACTGAACACAGTCCAGCAGAGAGACTTAGTGATTTGTCTGATTTTATACATCTCTTCTGAATCTCTCTGGAGAGAGACTGGTCATTCATTTCATACAGACAGAGGAAAATATTGATGGATCTCTCTGTTGAGATGGGGTTACAACCTCTTGTTATTAATCTCTTGATGTACTCTGTGGTTTTCTCTGAGCTCTTGTGTGTTTGGGTCAGTAGACCCTGTAGGAGTCTCTGATTGGACTCCAGTGAGACTCCCAGCAGGAAACGTAAGAACAGATCCAGGTGTCCATTCTGACTCTGTACAGCTTTACTCACTGCAGCCATCAGCAGATCATCTAGTAGAACATCATCAGTCCACTCTGTGTTCTCTGGGTTAAAACACTGCAACTCCTTCAGGTTCTGGTTTTGGTAGCAGTAGAACACATAGACAGCAGCCAGGAACTCCTGAAAGCTCAGATGAACAAAGCAGTAGACCTTCCTCTGGTGAAATGCAGACTCTTCCTTAAGAATCTCAGTCAAAATCCCAGAATTCACTGAGGCCTCAGTGACATCAATGCTGCTCTCCTTCAGGTCCTCTTCATAGAACATCACGTTGCCCTTCATCAGCTGTTTGAAAGCCAGTTCAGCCAGTTTCACAATCAGGTTTCTGTGAGTTTCTAGCAGTTTCTTTGAGTCTTTCTCTGCAGGTTTGTTGAGTTTCTGGTGAAGTGTGTTGATCTGAATGGTCAGAAAGTTTGTGTACATTTGAGTTAATGTTTTAGGGACTTCAGTCTTCATCATGTTCTGAAGTACAGTGTACATGATCCAACACAAAACTGGTATGTAGCACATGATGTAGAGGGTCTTTGACTGTTTAATGTGAGAGATGACTTTGTTAGCTTGTTCTTTATCAGCAATTCTCTTCCTGAAGTACTCCTCCTTCTGTTCATCAGTGAACCCTCGCACTTCTGTTACCAGGATCTTGTCCAATGGGATGTGATCTGCTGCTGCAGGCCTGGAGGTGATCCAGACCAGAGCAGATGGAAGAAGTGCTCCTGTGATGAGGTTTGTTACTAGAACATTAACACAGACCTTTTTTCTTATATCTGACACTTTCCTCTGCAGAAAGTCCAGTGATCCTCTGAATTCATCCAGTCCATCAAAGATGAAGAGACTCTTACATTCACCATCAAACAGCCCAGCTTCTTTTAATTCTCTGAGATCTGAGTAGAGGTAAAGGAGAAGCTCGGGGAGGGTAAACTGTTCCTCTTTTAGAAGATTCAGCTCTCGGAAAGGAATGATAAACACAAAATGTATGTCTGTATTGGACTTTCCTTCTGCCCAGTCCAGAGCAAACTTCTTAACAGAGACAGTTTTCCCAATGCCAGCTATTCCCAGAGTGAGCACTTTTGTAACACCACCACTGAAAATCTGACTGAACTTAACTGGAGTGTCTGTAGTCGTGTATCTGGATGATTCAGCTTCTATTTTAACCACTTCATGATCTGTGTTCACTTTCCTGGCCCAGCCTTTCACTACATACAGGTCTGTGTAAATGTCATTAAGAGAACTGGAATCCTGTTTTCCTCCCATCACCTCATATACGTGCTTATACTGGGATATAATTTCTGATTTGAGTTTTCTTTGTGCTTTTCTCTGTGCTTCTGTAAAATAAAATAAATATAATGTTAATAAAGCAGAAAAGTGTCTACATTACAGATAATCAAACATATAATATTTACATTTACATTACATAACCCATAGAGCTTAAGAGCTTCAGTGGACATCAGTATACAGCAGACAGTCTGTGACATACTTTGAATGTTGTGTATTTCTGCATAAATATGACTAATAATTAATTAATTATGACTAATAATTTAATTGTCTTGTAAGTCCTAAAAGTAGAGAACACAACTAAACCTGACACACAAATACTGTAATGGATCATTTATGGAGTAAAATAATCTATTGTTTCATATCTGTAAGTGTAAAAGTATGTGAACCTTTACTTCTATTATTTGAAGTGCAGTGCAGATACCTGATACTATAAACCTTCAGAGACACTCATGTTGTTATCATTTTGGTTCATTTGGGAGAGTTTTTGCTGCAGCACAGCTTTGACATTCAGACAGAGACTCACCTACTCCAGACTCAGTCCTGCACATATAGAACATCTACAAACTGGTTTCCAAAAAAGTTGGGACACTAAACAAATTGTGAATAAAAACAATGTAATGATGTGGAGATGGCAAATGTCAATATTTTATTCGTAACAGAACATAGATGACAGATCAAAAGTTTAATCTGAGTAAATGTAACATTTTAAAGGAGAAATATGTTGATTCAAAATTTCACAGTGTCAACAAATCCCAAAAACGTTGGAGCAAGTAGCAATAAGTGGCTGGAAAAAGGAAATTGAGCATATAACGAACAGCTGGAAGACCAATTAACACTAATTAGGTCAATTGACAACATGAT
>BRDA01042833.1:0-11870 GCA_036984385.1 Crenuchus spilurus
ATCAAGTCTACAAGTTGTACAGTTTGATGAAGCAATAATTTTCTCCAGATCTAGTTGTGTTATTGGATTAAAAACTTCCAGCCTGTCTTTCAAGGATGCCTCCTGGCAGCCTCCCGGGTGAGGTGTTCCAGGGATGTCCAGTTGGGAGGATACCCCGGGGAAGACCTAGGACATGCTGGAGAGATTACATCTCTCAGCTGGCCTGGGAACGCCTTGGAATCCTCCCTTACGAGCTGGAAGAGGTGGCTGGGGAGAGGGATGGGGAGGGGCTGGTCTTCTTTGCTTGGGTTGTTACCCCCGCGACCCGAACACGAATGAGCGGAAGATGATGGATGGATGGACTAGGCCAAAATTCTGGATTTTTTATTAGATTTTTTAAAAATCTGATTGCAACTATAGTCCAATCCAAGAAACTGGAGTTTGCTGTATCAAATACATTTACATTTGAGGCAATTAGCAGATGCTTTTATCCAAAGCAACTTACAATTGGGGGTTAGGTACCTTGCTCAAGGGCACTTCAGTCGTGACCTGCCCGGGGATCAAACCAGTGACCTTCAGGTCACCAGACCAGATTCTTAACCACTGGGCCATGGCTGCCCCTAAGCACAATAACTGCCAAAATACAATAATAACAGTTATTTACGTGCATTGGTATGCACGTAAAAATACACCGATGGTCATATGTCACCTCTTATGTGTTTGGAAAAACCCGGTCAAAATCACTGGGAACTTATTGAGATATTGAGTTGTTCAGCCTGTCACTCACATTAGCGACAAAAATTAGCCTTTTGGGTTTTTGCTGTAACTGAAAGATAATAGTCTCAAATATCTATCGTAGTACATGTTTGTGTAAAAAACAACTTAAACTCACCAAAAAAGTTCTTTTTATACAGTAAGACATTCAGCAAATTTGCAGATTTTACCCAAAGAACTCGTTCTGTGACCCCTTTGAATCCTGATGTAGCTTGTTGTGTACTACTTCCCTTCACTGTACAAATGTGTTTGAGGGGCCCCGAGTGCTCTCTCTGGGTGGGTAGATGGCACTCTCACTCTTCCTATCACTCACACAGGTGTCTACTGATTGGTTCATTCGGAGCTGGGAATTCTGTGCTTTCCTCCGAGCGCGTTGGCTCCACAGTGATGGTGTATCAAGCGGTAGTTCAAAAAGAGGTGGTGGCTGTATCACACGCAACGGAGGAGGCTTGTGCATGTTTTCACCCTCCTAGAGTCAGGGACAGTGCAAAATGACGGGGAGAGCCCCCTAGCAGATGGGATGGGTTAATTGGATACTACCACATTGGGAAACGGAGAAATTGGCAAAAATTATATAAAAAAAGAAGAAAAAAAGCTCCTGTATCCCTCCACCAAATGTGAGCAGGTCATATGTCTTCAGCTGATATAAACAAAGCGACTTTAGCTCATCTTTCAGTATTAATTTTTGGTAGATTTGGATTTGTTTGGATTAACTTTTAAGCATTTCTGATATATTATTGTCTTGTGACACAAATGAACTGAGTTGAGTTTCACTGTTCTACTTGTACGTCTCGGAAAGTATAAGATAATTGGCTGATTTTTTTGTGTGAGAATTCCTTTAACAGCACTCTTTACAAATATGCATATAACTCTTATTTATAACTACTTTATCATCAAAATTTGTATTTCATTTCGAGTTTGCATAAATTTTTAGTCAAACAATATCAACATTAAATCAAAAAATTAAGTGATACTTCAGTGTAAAATATGACAGTTTAGCTTTCTGAATTGAATTATAAACATAAATAAACAATTTCACAATAATTGTCGTTTCTGGAGATGCAATAACACAGATTGACAAACACATTCTGACTCATTTTCGTCACTATTCACAAACTGCCTTCTGTGATTCTCAGATGAAATCAATTCTCTCTTTTCCTCTGTGTTGCCACTGTGCTCAAAATTGTGCAAAATTACTTCTTAGGATTAAACCTTAATAAAACCTTAGGATTAGCACACTGATAGAAATGACATTACAGAGGTTTTATCATATAATTCATGCATGATTTCCCAAGCACAGTTGTTTTTCATCTATGCAAATAACAGCATGGCATTTGGTTTTTAATCTTTTGTAATAGCACACTAACTTTTTAAAAGTGTCATTTGTATGTTGTAAGCATACACCTCTACTGCTCAAGCAGGACTACACAATGTAACAATATTTATCATTAGCATGATACATCACAATATGTCTTTCTGAGCATATGATGGATATTTTCAGTACTTAAAAGAGCATAATTAGTCTTTTTTAATTAAATTTAGTGAAGAGCAGTATGTGAAACAGTAGAAATCATTATATTCATTGCTTCTGATTTTTTTTAATGTTGCACAACCATTATTATATATATTTTTTTAATTGTTGTATCATTTATTAGATTAGAATTAACTTTCCCAATGTGATTGCACACAATGGAATTTGACTATTTAACCCATCTGTGCAGTGAAACACACACCCTAGTGAACATGTGAGAATATGTGCCTGAAGCAGTGGGCGGTCCTATCCACTTCACCTGGTGAGCAGTTTGGGGGTTAGGTGCCTTGCTCAAAGGCACTTCAGTCATGATCTGCCCGGGGATCGAACCAGTGACCCTAACCACAGCTGCATTTACGTCTGTATGTAACATTTTGGGATCTAAATTCCACCACTTCTAGTAGGCCCAGATTTAGATTTCTACTCTTATAACGACGTGGTGCTTAAAAGTTTGTGAACCCTTTGGAATTTTCTGTATTTCTGATCTAAAAGTCCTAAAAGCACATAAGGAGAACCAAATCAAACAAATGAGACAAAATATTACACTTGATCATTTATTTATTGTAATGAGAGCTTGCCATGTTAAACTTCAGCCTCCTAAACTAAAAATAATACAGTCCATATGTCTCTCATATAAACCAATAGTATGTAGCTGTTATTTTAATGTAAGGTTGACTGAAAAGAACACTGCTGGTCTAGTGCAATTGGGTTGTCAGAAACTACACACACACACACACACACAAGTCTGTCAGATGCCACTAAACTCCAATACTAAAGCATTGTTTGTTTCATTGACTGTAGTAATTAGAAGTAATATTGAAATTACATTGTATGGGCTGTCAAAATAATGTGCTGTGGGCCTCCTACCGAGAGATTGACCCCGATAGCTGTGATTAGAGTAATTAATGCCAATCAGTGTGCCTGAGTTTGGGCTGATGATGATCAAGCTAAATCGTGACAGAGGGTTGAGTCATTAACCTTTGGGTATTTTTCTTTTCCCTTTTTTATTTGGACTTTGTGTTTTTCCCTTGAGAAAAAGATTAATAAATGTGACAGGCTATGTATTTTGATGGAACTACATTAATACTAGACATAATACTAAATTTTGTTACCCATAAATAAAAGACAATATATGTTGTATATATTTTACTTCTTTAATGTGTCACCACTGAAACCATTAACCATTCATCCAAAAATATAATGCAAATATATGCAACTACTGTGGTTATGTATATGCATCCAAATATACTGGTACATTTTTTAAAATATGTTGTATCATGAAAAAGTTACGACATGTATAAGTATTCATACCGTAATCCAAAAAGTTAAACTGCCATATATTTTATATGCATTACAGGTAAAGTAAAATTTCAAGCCTTTTTTATTGGAAGTTGATCAGTATGGCTTATAGGACTATTATATTCTATTATATTAGAATATTTCATTTTTGAGCAAATTACTATTCAAACAGACGCAATATTAAGCAGACTACCAAATGTTTATTTTCTTCCCAAATATTTCTATTAAATGATGAACTGGATACTCAGTAGTTAGTAAGAGCAGTATTACTGCAGCTAAATTAGCCCAGAGCTAGGACCTGCAGAATGTTAATGAAGTACTTGTATGGAATATGCTTCAGGTGGAACTGGTGTGTGTGTGGGAGTGTATCAGACTGTGTCCTTCAGCAGGTGTTCCACAGTGTGCATTTTTACATGCTGTTTGAAACCCAGCCACTCATCAGGGTCAAAGAGCAAGTTAATTCCTCTCATTCTGAAAATGAAAGACGGCACAATCAAAATTGTAATTTAAATTTTGGGTTTAGTTCGATATACAACATACAAATGGGATTATTTCAAATTCCAGCCGACAGCAAAACATGTCAGCTGTCTGGTGAATGCACCATCAAAATCCACAAATCCTACAAGTTTGTATGACAAAGCAATCTATAGTGACACAGTGGTTTGGTGGTTAGCACGTTCACCTCTCAGCACTGAGATCTTGGGTTTGAGTACCCATCTGGGCATAGTTTTCATGTTCTCCCCGTGTTTGGGTTTCCCCCCGGGTCTCCGGTTTCCTCCCACAGTCCAAAAACATGGAGGTCAGGTGAATTGGGTACTCAACTCGTGTGTGCATCCAGTGATGGATTAATGCTGTACTGGGCTTAGTTGGGATAGTGTGTAATGCCCCCCCCAGGCAGTTTGTGGTGAAATTTAGCTCTAATTCCACAGCTATATACACCTGTCCCAAGCAGTGGACCAGCAAAATAGCTTCTAATGACTTACTAGCCGTTATCCAAGGTTAGCCTCTCATAGTTTGTCTTGCAGAAACTAGCTAGCTACATAGCTAGCCAACATTTATAGCAGGAGTTGGTACACTGAATCAGTGAGTGAGTCACTGAATTATTTCTCAATTATTTAGATTTTTTTCAATGAAAAAGGCTTTTAAAATTTGTACACCACAACTTCTGTCATCATTCAGAGTTAGCTGGCTAAGCTATCGTATGCACATACAGTGACAATCAATACTTTTATGAAAAACTTGATGATTTTATTGTTACTTTCACCGCTTGAGTTGGTCAATGTCAATGGTGCGCGCACACACACACACACACACACACACACACACACACAGAACAATATCAGAATATTATGACCAACCCTGGTTTGGAATGAACCAAGCCCGAGACATCACAGATGTCATGTGACAGGTTTTGCTGCATGTATAAATAAGCAAGCACACCAGTCAGTTGTAGCAGAGTACAAAACAGTCATTATGGACAAAGGATGCTGTTTGTGAAGAATGGTAGCATCTTGGAAACTGCTAACTTTGTGGGATTTTCTGGAGCTGCTGTAGTGAATGTGTAATGAGAATGAGTGCCTCCCAACTACATAACAGTGGTACCACACGTGTTGCTGATGCCAGAGGGGTACAACAACTTCCACAAATGTAACAGAGCAATTGACATGCCTCAATGTACCAGTCAACCTTAATAATACACACAATAGCAAACACATCAAGGGTGTATATTCCCCCTTTTAGGTAGGTGGTCATAATATTCTGACATGACTGTGTGTGTGTGTGTGTGTGTGTGTGTGTGTGTGAGAGAGAGAGAGAGAGAGAGAGAGAGAGATAAGAGGTGCAGACACAGAACTTTTGTCATGACCTACATTGTCTCTCTCACAAAAACACTTATTGCTGGCCTTATCAAACTGTCTGTCTCATGCTTTGGCGTGTGTGTGTGTATGTGTGTGTGTGTGCTGCTCTTTAAAAGTAGGGCACAGGGGCCCGGAGGTTCTAACTGGCTGTTCTGTGACTGCTCACCTGTAACAGTGGATTCTTGCTCTATGGATTAGTAAATCCAACCTCCTGAATTCATTGAGATTAATCTTTTGTCATTTTGTTCTTGGTGGCTTGGACATGTTGGTGCTCTGATCATTTCAGAAATTCTGTAAAAAACTAAAGACTGTATAAGACATAGAAGAAGTGTCATCAGTTCTTATACAAAGCTATTAAACCATATGCAGCATAATATACAATACACAGTATATATAAGCAGTACAGAGTAGATTTTTCACTGTATTCTGAAGTTCCATGTCTGGATAAGCATCAAAAGGAAAAGAGTGTGGAAGAATATTTGTGTTTCTATAATATTTCCTCTGTTTTTTCTAAAATATAAAATTATAAACATAAAGTCATCACATTTCATTCATGATGTTTGGAGCAATGTTGTTCATTTAATCATGTTCATGATGTTTGGGCAGCCAAAATGTTTACCACTGTGTGATGGAGTACAAGCCAGCATGAGCCAAAGACAGATAATGAGGCTGAGACATCATCCTGTAGTTGGCTTGATTGCTTTAATAGTTTCCAGCCAAATTATTTGATTAAATTAAATTTTTTGACAATGTGATTTGCATACAATGGAATTTGACCTCTGCATTTAACCCATCAGTGAAACACAAACACTAGTGAACACACTAGACTTTGAGCCTGAAGTGGTGGGCAGCCCTATCCACGGTGCCTGGGGAGTAGTTGGGAGTTAGGTGCCTTGAGCACTTCAGTCATGACCTGTCGAGGGATTGAACCAATGACCTTCCGGTCACCAGATCCCTAACTACTAGGACACAACTGCCCCGCTATTGTACAAAGCCTGTCTAAATAACATAAAATTCCACAAAGATGCATACAAAAAGTGAATGAAATGTATGTCAGCTGTATTTATGTCATACTCTCATGATGTATCTTCTTTTTTTTTTTTTATTATTTATTTATTTCTAGGTTTTTGCCAGTTTTTTTATCCCCTTCCCAATGTAGTAGTAGCCAATTAACCCATCCCCTCCGTCAGGCCTCTCCCCATCACTTTTGCACTGTCCCTGACTCTAGGAGGGTGCAGGCAAGCACAAGCCTCCTCCGTTGCGTGTGATGCAGCCATCGCTTCTTTTTGAACCACCGCTGATACACCGTCACACAAGGTCCCCAGCTCCGATTAGACCAATCAGTAGACCCCTGAGCCAGCGGACATTGCAATGTGAAAGTAATAGGGAGAGTGAGAGCACCATCTACCCGCCCAGAGAGAGCACTGCCAACTCTCTTGGGCCCCAGCTGTTGATGGCAAACATCATGACTGGGATTCAAACTCGTGATCCTCAGGTCATAGTGGTAGCATCTTTGCCCGCTGAGCCACTCGGGGCCCCTTCATAATGTATCTTAGTCTGAATTAATGTTTGGAGTGGGTTGAAGGTCCTCTTCAAATCCCGTGATTGTTGGGTTGAGATATCAATAGTCATTCACCAGAAATGTATAAAGCACCATTTTAAAGTGACTCCCTGCTGCAGCATCTCTCTATTTTGTCCCTTATTCTGATTTGTTGTTCAATAACAAAACGCTTGCCTTTCTCCTACTCCATCTCAGGTAAACATGATGCAGACTGTGTAGATGGCTGCTTCTGCTTTCAAATGGTGTAGAAAGATAAAAAAGGATAAAGATTTTGGTATTACAGTTACAATATGCCTCTTAAAATACTTAGTTTTGTACACCACTCTCAGATAAATGATGACACCAATGTGGATGTAAGAATTGGACCACTGGTAATGCTTTGTTGCTTTTGTTGGCATCTCATTGCCAATGTTAAGCTTGTTCCACCAGATGTAGGGAATATTTGTGTTTGTTTAAATCTACAAAGCATGACTGAGTGATGCTTTCACTTTTCATTAGTTGTGGTGCTGAAATGACAGCAAATGATGCTGAGGGAGTCTGTCGATAGCGCTCCTCCTGGCCAGGGTCACTTCGCTTGGTTATTAACCCATCCTTCAACCCAGTGTCAACACAGCATTCTCCTGGCATACAGTCCCATTTGCCATGTAGCCCAGGGTAATGGGTGAGTAGACAGAATCCAATTAGACAGAGCCAAGCTTTTCTCAAAATCCCTGCATATGTAGACAGAGGAAGATCCATACTCAGAGTCCCTTTGGTCAGAAAGGATAATAACTGGTCTTGTTGGATGAGTGCCTGGTGAATGCCCTGACCGCTGCTTAAGAGCTTTGTGTTCATCAGTGTGTGTCTAAAATAGAGATAAAAAATACAATATCACAATACTTATACAGTGTATGTTTCAGAACATTCTGCTTTTCTGATTAGATGGAAATTAAACTTTTAACTGAAAGAACTCAGTAGATACTGCATATCTCCAATACACCCTATAAAAATAGGGTTCTTCTAGGGTTCTTCAGTAAATAAAATGATTCTATATAGAACCATGAAGACTACAATAACCCACTGAGTGGATAAAGTGTTTGTCAGATTGATGAGGAATGTGTTGTAGAGTTGTGACGATACCACAATTTTGACTTTGATACCGATACTAATGGTAATATCGCGATTCTTGATACCAAAACAATACCTTGGCAAAAATATAAAGTAATTCATTTGTCTGAAATTAAATTATTTATTTAACACCAAAAAATCAGATTGATTTTTAAAATTAAATTAAAATAAACCTTGATAAATAAAGCAATAAAATTACTATACAATACAAACTTCAAACATGGCCTGTCTTGTTCTGTAATGAGAGAGTTTCTTTGCCTGTTTAAGGTTCCTCGCCTATCTGTCTAGCACAGATGTGATGGTCACCTGTGTGAATGAACTTGAAGGAGCGATGGAAGCTGACTAGTGAGTAAGGAAAAAAAGAATGAGATAAACAATGATAATTTGAAGTTATAACCACTGCTCTGTTTTAAACACTTATATTTTACCGTTTAGAATCAGCCACAGTGAGCATCATCATGAGTTCACATGTGAAGGCGAGTAATTAGCTTATCGCCGACGTAAACAGTTACAAACTAAATATTTCACTAACCACTTAAAGCTCTGTGGCGTTGCCATTAACTTTACTAACATGTTGAGCTTTCAGCTCTTTGTAGAGGTCGCGGTGCTTGTCAGTCAAATGCTTAGCCAAGTTACTGCTGTTAACTGGCTTCCTGTCTACTTCAGTGATGTAGGCAAATATGTCCACACTTCACTCCTTTTCTGTAGTCAGATAATATAATATATTACAAATAATGTGCTGTATGGTGTGATAATATCACTGTAATATTGCACACTTCTAGTCCACAGGTTTCTGAATGTATTAACACACCCTTTGCCCTGGGAGATCTCTGCCCTTTAAGTGTATGCGCTTAAGGGTTGAGTTAATACAAGAAGGCTGCTATGGGTTTGGCAACACTGTAGAAAATAATGAAACTGTGGCTCTGTTGACCTTTCTGCGCTTTAAAAAATGATGGTCCTACTCTCTAGACCACACAGTCATCTATGAATATATTATTCCTCTGGGAATGGCGCAGACAGACCAACAGGCAAATGTAAAAAATAAAAAACTGATATAAGCAGCTCTTTGAGTGAAGTAAAATGAGGCTGCAAGCTGTTAGAGTGAGACGCATCATCAGTTCTCTGTCAGAGTGACTTGTTTTATGTGTCTTTCACACTAGTGTGTTTCAGAGTGTAGGAGAGACTTTCAGACAACATCAAAGAAGAAGATATATGCACAACCATACTCTTCATTAGAGACAAACATGTTTGGTTCTTTGCTCATCAGCCATTTCAAGAATAGTCAAGACTACTTCAGTGATGTTGAACAAGAGTGAAATAATATGAGGCTACATTGATACATGTATCATGCAGTAGGCTTGACTACTGCAACTCGCTCCTGGCTGGTCTTCATGTATGAGCCATCAGGCCCCTGCAGCTGATTCAGAATGCAGCTGTTCAGCTGGTCTTCAATCAGCCCAAGTTCTCTCACATCACTCCACTGCTGAGTTCACTTCACTGGCTTTGTACAGCTGCTTGCATCAGATTTAAAACCTTGATGCTTGCCTACAAAGCAAGAAATAGACCAGTTCCTTCCTACCTAATGTCAATGGTCATGTCTTGAGCTGCACCTCAAACCCTTTGAGCTTCTAGTACGGCTTGACCTGCCATCAAAACACGTCGAAGAGTAGCATCAAGACTGTTCTCTGTCCTGGCACACAGGTGGTGGAATGAACTCCCACTGACTGTTCAAATAGCAGAGTCCCTCACAGTCTTCACACACAGACTGAAGAGCATCTCTTTGTGGAGCACTTAAGCAGCACTAGTTTAAAACACTTATTGTAATGCTGTAAAGCTCTTATATTGTGTATAATTGTGTATCTTTTATTCTTTCTAGGTATTAGTGATTGTTTAGTTCTAACAGTGTCTGAACTGAAGAGTAGTTTAGACTCTAATCTGTCAGTACTAGCTGAGATCATTCTCTTAATGTAAACAAAACACTGTTGTACATCACTCTGGATAAGAGCATCCGCCAAAAGCTGTAAACGTACATTTATTATTTAAATGATTTGTTTTTACTCTGTGAATAATTTCTTCAATGTGTGTGTTCATATACTGTCCACTTAAAAACATACTATCACAAGTGTGGTCATGTAAGTAAACCCATCCAGTTTGAGAGACGAAGAAACATGGAGGACTCCAACACCGAGCCAACTGAGCAACTTGTACCAAAAAATAATGTCACATCTGTCGTTTGGACACATTTTGGCCTTAGTGATGATGACACTCAACAATGAGAACAAAATGATAATTCATTCATTATAATCATGGTAAGTGTTCCATTAACTGTGATATTGATTTGAGGTCGTATCACTCAGCACTACATTAAAACCCTAAAACGAATGAGAAGTGAGATGACATTTAGCAGACGTTCTTATCCAGAGTGACTTACAAAAGTGCTTTGCTGTTTATCCAGGAAGAATTCCTAGTTAGTTAATGTCAGATAAAATGTGAAGGAAGTAACTGAATTTGCAGGTGTCTGGAAGTGTACAGTTATACAACTATTAATCTCATCACACATCCCACTGGTACTTATAGCCTGATCATCCTCATGCAGCACCATCGGCAGGAGCGTGAAATTGCTACCACCTTAAACACACAAGGTGACTACAAGAAGAGATTTTGCTTTGCACTTGCTACACAACTACGGCCAAGTGCCTCCTCCAGACTGGTGCTCAGAGAAATGCCTCTGAAACTTTCTGTTTCTTTGAATGGTGGTAGAAAGTCCTTTACTCCACATGTCAGGAGAACAAGTTGAACCTGGGTGATGACCTACAGCTCAGATAGGCTGTTTTTGATGCTATCAAGGCCACAAGTTTTTTTTATTTTAAAGATTTTCTCTCTCTCTCTCTCTCTCTCTCTCACACACACACACACATTCACTTCTCTCACACACACATAATAAAGATGACAGCAGGAGCAGTAATCTTTTCTCCTGATGGGTGTTGTGTGTATGACCTTGTAAAGATTGGAGGTCTATTGAGGTGCTTTGTGAATGGACTGTTAAGAAAAGCTCGATGGGAGTAGCTAAAGTTAGAAGCTAAATAGGAATGAAATAGTGTGGATGTGTGTGAGAGTGTGTGTCTGTGTGTGTGTGTGAGAGAAAGAGAGAGAGAGAGAGAGCGACAGAGAGAGAGACGGAGAGAGAGAGAGAGAGAGAGAGAGAGAGAGAGAGACAGACAGACAGACAGACAGAGAGAGAGACAGACAGACAGAGAGAGACAGAGGATATTACTTTAGTGTGTGTATAAGCAAAGGTTTCCCGTGACTGTGACTGGTCTGTTGTGTGTCTGTGTGAATCTAATACTCAGTTGATGACAGGTTGAAATCACCACAACCTATACTGTCACTTTCACCATTCCTCCTTTTTATTCTCTTTTCTTTCTTCTCTACATCCGATACTGTACTCTCTTCCTCTCTCAGTTCCCTCTTTGGTACATTGTGCTAAATGTTAGATGTTAAAACATACATAACTGAATGTATTGAATTAGTAAAAGAATCAATAACTCTGTGACGGCAGCGTGCTAATGGAAACATAAGGAAGGGAAATGTTAGTTGTATTGATATATCAGAGTTGAGAGATGAAAGCTAAAAGAAAATGCCATGGTTCATAATGTTTTATCAATAGCTCATTGAAGGGGTTATTTCATGATAAGAGGTGAATGACTGTCCACAATACATACACACACATAAACACATATACAAACCGGATTCCAAAAAAGTT